>PITA01011500.1:0-66420 GCA_004023965.1 Spilogale gracilis | reverse complement strand
TTTAATTTTTTAAGGAATCTCCACACTGTTTTCCAAAGCGGCTGCACCAGTTTACATTCCCACCAACAGTGTAAGAGAGTTCCCCTTTCTCCGCAGCCTCTCCAACACTTGTTGTTTTCTGTCTTGTTAATTTTGGCCATTCTGACTGGTGTAAGGTGGTATCTTAGAGTGGTTTTGATTTGAATTTCCCTGATAGCTATGTTCTGCTAACTCTTGCCCATGTTTTAGGGTCAACTCAAATTTTACTTCCTCTGTGATTTTTTCCCCCTCATATTCCTTCAATCCTCAGAGAAAATGATGGCCTTGCCTATCCCATACCAAGTGGTGCTTAATGCAATGGTTTCTCGTTCTTTATTCAATATATTTGATTATTAGACTAGCTCTTCCTGGACATTCAAGCAATGATTATTCATCTCTGTATCCCTCATACTTGAGCCAGGATCTGGAGTAACTTTGTTCAATTTGTACCTCTTTTGCAATAGAATGATGAATGAAATAATGAACAAACGAGTAAGTTTTGCTCTGATTCAAATGCTTTAGAAAATATATCTGTATCCTTCTGATTCAGAGAGGTTTAGCTCCCTACTACCTACAGCTAATACCACTATTGCAGATGGTGTGCTGACAGTTTTGGGTAGGAAAAAACAAAAAATAATACTGTATTTCCCTATCTGGAAAAATTGGTTAAAAATATCTATGTTAGGGGTGCCTGGGTGGCTCAGTTGGTTAAGCGACTGCCTTCGGCTCAGGTCATGATCCTGGAGTCCCGGGATCGAGCCCCACATGGGGCTCCCTGCTCGGCGGGAAGCCTGCTTCTCCCTGTCTCACTCCCCCGGCTTGTATTCCCTCTCTAGCTGTATTTCTCTCTGTCAAATAAATAAATAAAAATCTTTAAAAAAAATATCTATGTTAGATGGTTGCTATGATATAACCCCAAGCAATCAGCTTTTAGGACAATAAGTTGCCAATGATAAGTGCTTAATGAATGTAGAATATACCTGGTGATGGGTATTGGGGCACTGGTTGTGGGAGCACTGGTTGTGGGCATAAACAATGAATCTTGAAACACTGAGAAAAATAAAATAAATTATTTTTTAAAATAATATATCTGTATGGGAGAACTGTCTTAAAAATTTAAAAATTTCTTTTAGAGACACTTTCATAAATTATCTCAATCTTTTTTATTTTTTAAATTTGATGTATATAATAAATAATTGAATTTAGATAATTTTAGGTCATATAGATTTTAGATGGAAGGTTTTTGTTTTTCTCTTCACTTTAGTCTGTCTTAACCTCAAGTTTACATTTATAAATATGAGATACTTTATTCTATAATGTCCCCATCTAAGTGTTATTGTTTTCTTTAGACCATATTATCTATAACTCTTTCTGACAAACTAAAATTGGGAGTATTAGTGAACTCAAAACTCATTCTTCCTCTTTTAAGACAGACATTTCCAGTCTCAGGTTCTAATATACATAAAATGAAAACTTAAACTAATTTATTTGTTTTACTGTTTTGTAATATGTTATATTGCCTTGTAAGAGTTAATACTGTTTAATGTGAGGGTTTTAGAAAGCATAAAGGAGTTTAAAAACAACATTTAAAAAATAAATTATTCACTAAGAGGTGTCCAGTAATTAAATGTTGGTATGGTTCCTTCTATTTTTTCCATAAAATATTTTATAAATATAATTCAATAGGTTTTTATTAAATGGCTGCTATTTAGGCGCTTCTAACACTTTGCATATGTAAGTTATATAATACATTACAATATGATAAGTGACATGGAAACATACACATAAAAGGAAAAGCTCAGGCTGTGGTTTTAAGTAGGGTAGTCTGGGTAGGTGCCACTAAGAGAGAAATACCTGGACAGAGATTTGAAAGTGATGGTGAAGTTAAACATATTTTGAGGAACAGTAACCCAGGCATTAGGAGCAATCAATGCAAATGCCCAAGACACAGCATCTAGGGATTTCAAGTGGGACCAGATAGATCAGTGTGAATGACATAAAGCCAATAAAAGTGCATAACAGGATATGAAGTGAAAAACAATGGAGGCCAGATAATGTAAGTTTGTGAGACTTAGGTTTCTACTCTGAAGGAAAAGAGGTATTTGGGTTTGTAACAGGACCCTCCTGGATGCTATGTTGAAAAAAAGATGGTAGGCAGGCCAGCAGGGAGACCAGTGAGGTCACTGTAGTAATTCAGTTAGGGGATACTGTTGGTAAAGACCAGAAAGCAAATGCTAGGGTACCTCCTGCTATTCAGTCAGCATTTCCTCAGATCACATGATCACAGATCTCCAAACACAAACTTTTATTGCTATAAAACATTCTACTGTTAGGACTGTATTGTGATTAACTTTAGTAACCTTGGACTCAGAAAATAGCATGCTAACCAAGCTGAGATCTAAAAAGACAATCCCAACTAGTGTTTCTAAACATAGTCCACTGATGGGTGAAGACAAACTGTATGGCCTGCTGTCTGCTGGCTTCTTTGCAACTGTTATAATTTGGCTCCTCTCCTCTTAGCTCCTCTATAAGCTGTCTTTTCTTCACTTCTGAGGTGTTAGATATTTTAAAAATTTAAAGATGTAATTGTGTTAGGAAAAAAGTCAAGTCAAATCCCTTTGTTTGTATAGCTAAAGAGAGTCCAGGCAATACATTACTCTCCTGAGGTTGGGTAATTTTCAGAGATGAAAGAGTAAGTCTCATCCAGTCCATGGCTCAAAACGGAGAATGCACACAACCAGGGAAGAATATTAAGGAAACTCTTAGCACTAAACAGTAGAAGGTACTAATCAGTGCTCTGGCAAAGCTAGTTATGTATAGACAGCTTCTAAAGTGGGTCCTAATGTTCTCTGCTTCTGGTGTTTATGACATTATAATCCTCTTTCCATCAGTGATTTGCTTCTAATCAAACTAACACCTCAACACTGAGAGCACATAACTTTTGTGATTGGGTTCAAAAACAGGAAGCAAGGTGCAGTGCCCTGTGGTGAACTTGACCACATGAAAGGAATTGAGAGTGGCCTGCATTTTCAAGTCCAACAACTTGAAAAAAACGAGAATCCTATGAACAGGTAAACAAGCATAAAAGTAGACCCTTACCAGTGAAGTATTCAGATAAGATACCATCCCTGACCAACACTTTTATTGTACCCCTTGAAGATCCTAAAGCAAATGTCCAGCTAAGCCATGCCTAAATTCTTGACCCACAGGCACAGTGAGATGACATTTCTGTGTGGCTTCAAGCTCTTAGTTTTGTGGTAGTTTTAATGCACCAATAGATAACAGATGCTTAATTTCATTTCTTCATACTATTTTCTTAAGTTACAACATTTAAGAAAATTACCCTTTAATTATTTTAAGTATGCATTATATCATTAGACATTTAAGCAACAATTATTAAAAAAGAATCTGACATATTCAAGTTTACTCTTAAGAAAACATAACTGTCATTACTAAGAATGTGGTTATTTTAGTTTATTTGCATAATTTACATTAAAACCCCACAAGTTATGAATTTTAATACAAGAAAATAAAATGGTGATGAAAGAGAATTTGATGTTGAAATCTAAAATACTTCTCACAAAAAAGGTAGCAGACTCCTGTAGCTGATAAACAACATAGAATCCTAAGATGTGACATGCTCTTTTGGGCACTGATGCCAAACAATTCTGGCTAAGTAAAAAAAAAAAAAAAAAAAAAAAATGCCTCCGTTAGGGAAGAAGAAGTTATGTAGCAACTAGAATCAAAAGTAGTGCTGAATTACCCTCCAGAAGTATAGGAGTCAAGACAGAACAAAGAAATCATGAGCAGAATTTTATGGCTCTTCTCTTGGAGAAACTGTTGACAGTTCTCATAAACTCCTAGGTTCCTCTGTTTTTAAATCATACCTGAAGATTTTCAGGGAGAAAACCTAATTGGGGGGAGGGATATTTAACATAGGCAGAGCTTCTGATAGCCACACCTTCAGGAGGAGGACCCAAAGAGCGACAACAATGCCTGGCACACAGCAGTCACTGAATTCATATTGCTGAGTGAATGAGTGAATCATAGTGTTCTGGATAGCCGAAAGAAAGAAAGAAAGAGAAAGAAAGAAAGAAAGAAAGAAAGAAAGAAAGAAAGAAAGAAAGAAAGAAAGAAAGAAAGAAGAAAGATCTCAAGTGCTACTTACAATTTTAATATTGTGATTGGCAGAATAGTGGTCCCCTAAAGATGCACACATCCTACCTAAACTGGAGCCTGTGAACATATTATCTTCCCTGGCAAAAGAGACTTTGTAGATAAGACTAAATTATGGTTCTTGAAGAAGGGAGATTATCCTGGATTAGCCAGGTGGGACCATTATAATTACTAAGATTCCTCGGGGGGGAGGCAAGAATCTCAGATTCGGAGGAGATGTGAGGACTGAAACAGAGGTCATAGTGACGCAGGGTCATTGTGACACCCTTTATAGGGGCCTTTCCAATTCAGGGTAGAAGGAAAAGTGACTACACAAGTTACTAAATCTCCTTCTCTTAGCTTTTGTCCCTTCATCTTTAAAAAGATAGAAGAGTAGCATCTACTGCAGGAGATAATCATGAGAAGTAAATATGTCCAAGGGCATGCTTTGAAAAGTATCTGGCATGTGATACATACTCCACAAATACGTTATTTTTATCAAGAATATTGGAGAATACCAAAAATTTAATAATCTTAAAATAATAGCCTTGATAATCTGCATATCCTTAAAGGTGTTTCAGAGCAGCTCCTCTATCCCAGCCCATGAAGAAAGCCAAGTTGTTTTCCTACAGGGTGCAAATTCAAGAAGTTAATTGCTGTAAACATATCAACTATATAAACCATTCCTCTAGCTTCCCCCTCTTCTAGTACACTCTTATAATATGCAGCCAGGGCAGTGTCCTCCTAGCCCCTCAGATGGGCTCTGTGAACTCACAGGTGATTTAACTTCCCACTTCTGTAATGATATATGTGCTTCTTACAGCAGCAAATCTTCTTTCTTTTCTAGTCACCCTCTCCAGAATTCTCAGATCCTTTCTTCTACCTCTTACCAGCCACACTTTCTCTCCAAGGATAGATTACCTTCCATCTTCAGTAAAGGCATGTGAGGGACCCTATGTGACCCCTTCCAAAGGTAAGTGTCTGAGTTTTTGGAGGGCCATGAAATCTATGACGAACTAATCTTGCTGAGCTAGGATGCCATATTGCTAGGGAATGTGAAACCTCTGGCACAGTGCCTAGCATATAACATGCACTCAATGAATAATGACTGTTGCTATTTATATTATTATTACTTTACTACCACCATAACCCTTACAGCAGCCTGTCTGCACAGCTTAACTGTAAGAGAAGAAACTATACCTCATTGATCCTAGGAATCTGCCCCAGTGCTCAGCATAGGGCCCAGTGCTCACACAATAGGTATTTGCTAAATGTGTAACCCCAAGACAATTCCCTCTGGGCAAATCTCAAAGATCCTTTGCACAACTTGCCTCTTCTGCCTACAGGGCAACATCAGGAGAACAACAGCCTGGATGCAGCAGGCTGTTAATGACCTGTCTCGGAGGAAATACTGCCCAGTACTAAAATGACTCAACACCAAAAGGTGCGTTTTATGGTGTCATTTTTCTTCTGTGATATTTTGTGCAATGTTAAATTTTATCCATACAATTGAGATTCTAAATCCAGGCTTAAAGGCAGAAGGCCAGGGAGGGGGGGGTGTCATTATGGTGATACTGAGCAAGGATTGCATTCAGCAGTGAAAGGAGGATTCTGCTTCAGTGTCAATGTCTGGTAATTAACTACAAGAAAGCTTCTTCCTGCCCCTGGTGAAATAGTTAAATTCCAAGTCAAGATGCTGGGCTGGAGAGAAGATACAGTAAATGTGCCTCCAGCTCTCTTACCTGTCATACTAGCAAGTCACATCTGTAAAAAGTCACAGCTCTTTCTTAGAGGAGCTGACACAGGTTTTATGCTTCCTTCCTTCCTTCATTCAATCCATTATTTCATATACATGTAGGCATACACCCTCCCCAATTAAACCTATCTCTTATCCTTGCCTAACATCTCACGTCTTTCCCATGCATCCTTGGAACTACACCAAACATAACCAGAAAACCCCATGCCATTTCTTTTCTGTTCGTCCTGAAGACCTGGGTCACCTCACAGGTTACGTCTGCAGCCCTGAGGATACAAGGGGAACAGGATATTTCTTCCTAACTACTGCCATTCTAGAACATCTTCTCTCTCCTCCAAAAGACTCAAGTCATAAATCATTTCACTCACTACCCTTTCTTGTCCTAGTCACTTATTTCTGTATTGCAAATAATACACCTATATCAATACTGGAGGCACATTTTCACTTCCACAGAGATTTTAGCCCCTGCCCTGATGTTCCTTCTCCATGACTGCTCTTGTTAGTAATTCAGTGAATTCAGTAAGCACATAAATAATTATTCCAATGCTTTGGTTTCCAAATTTTCAACCTCTTGCAATGATCTCGATCTGTACTTGGAGCTACTCATGCCTGAAATTGCCCCGGACCTTTTATTACTAGTAAGTGCCTCACTTCCTTTGGCCCAAGGCTCTCCTATTCTAATTCTCCCGTGCTTCTAGTCTGACAAAAACAATTATTTGACCTTGAAAAAAACCTTTATTTTATTGATCCTCCCACATGTCCACTGCCCTTGGTCTCATGGTAACCTCACTTTACCCAGTATTCAGATCTTGGATTCCTTGGTCCTTCATTATAATCATACTTCCTAACAAACTTTCTGCACTTTGCCTCTTTCCCTTTATTGAATTCATATAGGATAGTTTTTGAAACTGGTCAAGTTCAATGTTGCCTCCTCTGGATCTCTACCCGGATAGCTGAATATTCATAGCTAATATCAAAGAAAACCAGGACTGGAGAGTAGTTAAAGGAATAACAGATTTTTTAGAGGAAACGTTGCAACAGAGGAAAAGATAATTCAGTATAGAAGTGGGCTCAATTCTGAACACCCCAAGAACAAATGAGGATTTATAGACAAAGAACAGGCTGGAGGCGTGAGGTGCATGGAAAACTGCAAGAGGAGACATCACAGGTATGGGGACTCCTTCTGAACTGACCTGACCTAAGAGGATCCTTGCTTGAGGCAGGCCAGGGTAATCATACCACCTGTGAAATGGTGTGAGATGAGGAGTTTGAACAGATATTGATAAGACACTGGGGATGAGGGATTATCACTAAATTGACTTAGCAGGATTCTTGCTAAAACTAGGCTAAGTCAGCTTGAGGACAGGGCCCAAGGTAAGGCCTAGTCTAAAACAAGGCTCAAAGAGCCTGGCTATTTGTTTTTGCCATCAGAAAAACTCAAAATGTGCTGAGTGGGCTAAACGTAAAAGGGCCATCACTAAATCAGTAAGAATGGAAAATAAAGATAATGAAATGCTAAATACAAAGCTGTATGAGAAAGAATTATTTTTTTGTTAAGATTTTATTTATTTGGGAGAGAGAGAGAGCATGAATGGCAGGGATGGACAGAGTGAAAGGGAGAAGCAGACCCCACTGAGCCGACAGCCTGATGAGAGACTCAATCCTAGGACCCTGGAATCATGACCTGAGCAGAAGGCAGTCACTTAATCGACTGAGCCATCCAGGTGCCCCTGAAAAGGGATTATTAACACCACTTATATTGTTCATATTAGGTACCAGGCACTTACTCTAAGTGATTTATACATATTCAGTCTTTAATTAATATATTTGATTTATAGATACGAAAACTGAGGTAAAGACCTGTCTTCTGACAACTGAGAGACGAATCAAGAGAAAAGTTGGTAAAGGTGAACACAAATTTTAAAAAAGGCTTAATTCTCCCAGTTGAAAATATAGGAAGAAATCTCCACAACCACCCTGAACTTCTGCCAATACCACACCTTTTCCTAGAAGATTTACTTTAGAAAATGTGTAATCATGGGTTCTTTTTCTGTCTCTTTGAAATGTATATACATCTTTTCAAAAACTAAGTAAGACTCTTGCCAGCTTTATTAACCCAGGCATGTCTTCCTCAAGGACTTGGGGACTATCTCTTTGAAATGCAATCATCAAAGAAGGATAATAAGCCTCATTCCCTGCTCTATGAGGATATGAGCCAACTTCCAACTTCCCCAGAGCCTAGCCCCAAGTTAGAAAATCACCTCTTGTTGTGAAGATATGAGAAGAGTATTTTTCCTTTTGATAAAACCAGTTAGCTAACACAGATCGTCAACCCAACCACCAAGTGATAACCCATGTGACAGATGATAACATCAAGTCCTCTTGCTTGAGGACTAGTTGTGATGTTTCTTGAGAACATGTACAGGATGGGTTGAATCTGCTCGGCTATAGGAGAAGATAAGATTTCTTTCTACCCTTACAGCTTCCTGCTGAATTGTCTGTGTGTGCATTATGTTTGGTTTAATGCTTTTCAACAATAAAACAGTTTTCTTTCTCTTCTATTTTTGTGGAATGCTTTTCTGGGTTGGGTATCGTTTGTTTGTTTTTCTTGTTTGTTTTTAAATTATATATCCCAAAAAGTGCCAGAATGGGACATGTTAGGATAAATGAGATTAATCGTGAACACTGGAACATAATTCTGTATTTACTTCTGAGGAATATAAGAAATGGGGGGTAATGTAATTTCATGTGATTTTCCAATTGATTGATTCTTTGTAAGGTGAATATGTATTACACATTTTAGAACATGATGCAAAAGCCAGAAACGGGTGCTGCCAACTACAGCACATTCAGAAACCCTGTAAATGATCCTAGAGACTGCTGATTGCATTTTTTCTTTTCTTTTTTACATTTGAAAATATGCACATCTTTTACTGATATATGTGAGAAACTTGTGGCTATAACAAATTGCCACAAATTTGGTGACTTCACACAAATTAATCTGCCTTATAATTCTGGATGTCAGAAGTACAAAATGGGCTGGAGGGGGCAGGACTGTGCTTCTTCTGGAGTCTCCAGGGGAGAAATAATTTTCTTGATTTTTCTAGCTTTTAGATATTCCTCACATTCCTCGGCTCCCGGTCCCTTCCCCCATCTTCAAAATCAACACAGTGGCATCTTCAAATCTCTGTCCCTCTCTCTTCTCTCTCATCACTTTGCAGGAGGTAAGGAAGGAAGATGGTGTCTGTTCAAGCCGCTATAACGAAAATACCATGAACTGAGAAGCTTAAACAACAAATATTCAGGTCTCACCGTTTTGGAGGCTGGCAAATTCAAGATCAAGGTGTAGGCAGATTCAGTGTCCGGTGAAAGCCTGCTTCTTAGTCATAGATGGCTGTCTTCTCCCTGTGTGCTCACACAGTAGAATGGACAAACTCTGAGGTCTCTTGTATAAGGGCAATCATCCTGTGATGAGGGCTCCACCCTCATGACCTCATTACCTTCCCCAAAGAAGGCCTTGTCACCAAACTCTTCCACATTGCGATTAGAGTTCAACATATGTTTTTGAGGGTCCACAAACATCCCGTTTGTAGAAGATGGTCCGTGCAGGGGAGGTTGGTTAGACTGCAGTCATTCTGTTTAGCACATAACTTCTATCTCCCAAAGCATCCTATTTGGCATCGGCTGAGTTTTTCTGCCCAGAGATTATAAGAGCAGTGATTAAAGTTCCAAGCCTTGTTTAGATGGGATTTCAGAGAAGACTGGAATCCAGAATTCAGACATGAGCGTGTTAATCTTCTCTCCTGCTGAGTCAACCACGAGCTGCATTTGTTCTGCAGCTAACACTTCATAATAGTTATGTGCTCAATAAATGTCCACCCAGAATATGGATTTCACAAAGATGCAACACTATAGCCACCCCAAGGGTTTATGGTCCATAATTCATTTTGGAAAATGGCTTGATTCACTTAGAGCAGTAAAATCTGAGAACTTCATGGCTCATAATAATGTCAGAGAGAGCAATCTCCCATGCTAACTGTGTGCAGAGAATTAAAGCTGTACTGTCTAAACACTGCACCGACCCCGTCCCCACACAGAGCAGGGGGACCCACCCCTGAACACTTTGATAAGTAATGATCAAGACCAATACATATTTTATTTTCCGCAAGCCAGGCAAGTTGTTGATATAGGCATTCCATAGAAAATAAGCCTCCCAGGAGAGGTGGATTCTAGTCTTAATTCTTCTTCTTCTTCTTCGTCGTCTTCTTCTTCTTCTTCTTCTTCTTCTTCTTCTTCTTCTTCTTCTTCTTCTTCTTCTTTTCTTTTAAATTTGTGGCCCTATTTGGGCCTCAAAACACATTTGGCCTCACATATTCTAACATAATATGCAGCATATATTCCAGCCTCAATCCTTGACACTTCCATCTTACCCCCTTTGCTTTGCTTCCTTAACGAAAGAGGTTCTTGTATTTCCCAGAATAAAGTGCGATTCCCCTATTTCCAAGCATTTGCAAAAAGATTCATCTCTGCTGAAAATATGCCTAACCTTCTTCAGGGCCCAAATTTAGAGCCACTTTCTTTAGAAACTCTTACCTTTTTTACAATTATTTCTCCCTTGAAGGCAGGAACTGTTTATTAAGCTAATCCGTTTTTTTTTTTTTTTTAAGATTTTATTTATTTATTTGACAGAGAGAAACACAGCGAGAGAGGGAACACAAGCAAGGGGAGTGAGAGAGGGAGAAGCAGGCTTCCCGCGGAGCAGGCAGCCCAATGTGGGGCTCGATCCCGGGTCTCCAGGATCATGACCTGAGCCAAAGGCAGTCGCTTAACCAACTGAGCCACCCAGGCGCCCCTAAGCTAATCCGTTCTTAACAGTTGCTTATTTTTGTTTGTTTGTATGTTGGTTTTATTTAATATGTTCTAAATATTAGGCATATAGGTAACATAATTTTATAGCAGTATTTTAGTCCAACTATACTATATGATGGATTCAAAAGGAGAGGTAAGAACAATTAAGACAAGTGTCCAAGACCATATAGTTGGAGAAACATGACCACAGGCTCTTCCACTTTTTGGAGCCAAGTATTTAACCAACCACAAAATGCTGCATTATAACCTTTCTTGAAAAAAAAAAAGATTTTATATATTTACTTATTTAGAGAGAGGATGTGTGAGCAGAGAGAGGGGCAGAGAGAGAGGAAGAAAGACAATCTCAAGTAAACTTCCCCTTAAGCTTGGAGCCTAATGTGGGGCTCAATCCCACAACTCTGAGATCATGACCTGAGCCAAAAACAAGAGTTGGGAGGATTAATCCACTGAGCCACCCATGTGCTCCTTCATTGTATCCTTTCAAAAAGATGAACTGTGATAAAGATGTAAAGTGCTTGGCACTATGTTCACACATTTCTAAGGCACCCAATGGATGCCATTTTATTGTTTGTGGGTTGTATTTCTATCATCAGTGCCACTTCACAAAACCAAAACAAAGTAAATATTATTTTTACTTAATTTACACATGAGGGAAGTGGATGCTTAGAGTTTTTAAAATTTTCACAAAGATCATCCTGTTACTGAGGCAGTGTTGAAACCTCATTAACTTTTATTATTTTTAATTTAAATGT
This sequence comes from Spilogale gracilis, assembly GCA_004023965.1. NCBI lineage: Eukaryota > Metazoa > Chordata > Mammalia > Carnivora > Mephitidae > Spilogale > Spilogale gracilis. The sequence goes on along the minus strand of PITA01011500.1, from coordinate 54,870 downwards.
CTTTTCTTTACTCCAGTTCAGCCCTGTGAGCAAAGGAAAGTTTGGGCTGTGTTTCTGATCTTTGTGGAGAGACTTACGGTCCTGTGTCCTCTGATGCCATTGTCTCCTCAGGTATGGAATGTGGTCTATGAATCACTGGGCATTGTCTGGTCTTCAGACAGTGCCTGCCTCCAAGGCACTACACATTTATTAGAGTCCAATTGCAGAGCAAGTCATTTATCTGATTCTGGTTTTGATCAGTCTAATTATTCATGAAATGATTCATCATGGAAATAAGGACAATTAAATAGGATGGAAGCATTCTTTTAAAAAAAGTGAAACAAAATGTCATGCTTTAGCCACCGCAATTCCCAAGGCGACCTTCTTGGTGGTGCTCCTGCTATGCCTTTTGATAGGAAAAAGCTAGCCTCACCATTTGGCCAAATAATTTCTTCACGATGGGAAAGGAACTGGATGAGCTCCCCAACATAGTGAGCACCTGCTAAGTAAAGCAGATGGAATACATGATGAACGATATGAATAAATATAATACAAATCCCCTTGCTCTCAAAGACTTGAAACCCCTGGAACTCTCAAACAATGCCAAAGGGACTGTAATTTGTTACATTCACTTTGAGAATTTGGTAATAACTACTAAATCTAAGCATACAGCTAACCTGTGTCCCAGCTTATAGTCCCATGAGCAGTGAATGCCCATGTTCACCAAAGACACAAATAAGAATGCCTATACCAGCTTTATCTATTATAGTCAAAAATAGGGAAAAAAGTATTCCTCACCAGTGAGTAAATAGTAAGATATTTACAGGTTAAAATATCCAGAAATTAAAAAAAAATAAAACACTATATATATCAATACAGGTAAATCTCACAAACTTTATGTTGAACAAAAGAAGCCAGATATCAAGGAGTACATATTTCATAGTTTCACGTACATGGAGTACAAGGAAAAGCAAAACTAACATGATCAAAGTCAGGAAAATAATTATCTTAGTGTGGTGAGATATTAACAGGAAGATGAACAAAGGAGCCTTCAGGGATGTTGCAAAAGTTCTATATCTTGATCTAGGTGTTACATAAGTAATATTCTAATCTCATAATATAGGTATACATATACGAATGTAGATGCATTGAGTTGATCATAATACTTGTGCCCTTTTTTGTATGTATGTTATATCACACTTATTTAAAAAAAAGGAAAGAAAAACCCCAAAAGCAAATGAAGAAGACACCAGTATTGCAAATTGCTTATAATACAGAAAACACTGAGATATAGTGATGCTATGTATTTTACATATGATAAATTTTATGAGAACAAATTATGTGCATAAACCTGTTAAAGCATTCTTTTTTTTTTTAACTAATCAACTACTTTGTATGTCACTTATGTACTCCATCGACGACACCTACAGAGGTCTGTACAACATGGAATTGGAGCAGAGAGGAGACGGAGCTCAAATACTGCCCCCTGCTGACATGGGAAGCCAGACCAAACTTAAAAACTTTCAAAATCCCACGATGGCACAACACATAACAGGACCATCACTCAAGCCCTTAGTTTTTGAGGAGAAAGCCCTTAGTTTTTGAGCATCATGGAAGCTGGTCTTCTCACAGTTGAGTGAGCACACTGTTCTTCTGAAGCTACAGGCCACTAGACTTTCTTGATCCACGTGTTCTTAATCCTGAGAGGCAGCATGAGGAACGGTTCATAGGGGATGAAGGGAGCTTCTGGACTTGTAGGCATGATGCCTGTGATTCAGTGCTGGAATAAATCCTCATTGCATGGCTGCCTAACTGTGGCCCATAACCACATACTCTGAGCTCCACTTCCTACAACTACAGAATGAGAACAAAAATGTTTACAGAATGCTTTCTGTGACAAACATCAAATCTCAAGCAGTTTAGTGTGACTTTCACAAGCTCCCAACTATTTTCCAAACTTGTTTTCTATCTGGGATCATCAACTATTTGCTGAGGACCTGTCATATAGTTCATGTTTCCAGATGCCAGGGAAGAGGGCAAGAGGGAAGTATGTTCTGGAGGGAGGTGGAAGGTAAATAAGTAAATTAACAAGAAAATTAGGGAATTCCAGAGAGGACTAAGTGATATAAGAACATACAGGAGTTGTTTAGAAAGAGTGCTGAAGTGGTTGACTCTATTTTAGGTTGGATTATTGAGGAAGGCCTGTCTAAGAAAGTCACCTGGGGACTGAATTCTAATACGGACCTCTTTTGAGCTTTACCTCACATACTCTCTGTCTACTTCTTGCTCTGGCTAGAGCTTCAGTCATCAGCTTTGTAGAACTCTAAGCAGATGGCTCCTTGCCTTAGCTATACCTTGTATGGCCATGTTCAACTCAGGGCTCTTCTGAAGTCACACTATAGCATGCCTGCGGGAAACCATTAGAGCCTTAAGATGTCTGAACCAGCAAAGACAAGAAGATCAACACACCATGGGGAACCTCTGACCAATGACAGATGGCATTCAGAAGATGAGGGCTTGTTCCTTCCACCTTTAGGTTGGGCAATTATAAGATTCATTCTATGTGACTTTTCAAAAGACATAGGGGGGAAAAAGTCACAGAAAGTGCCCCCAATTATCCATAGCAGAAATCAGCTTAATTATGCTCTTCCTTCTTTGCCATGGACACAAAACATGGACACAAAGGGAATACACTGAATTTATGGGGATGGATATCTCTGATGAGGGAGGGGAATGGAATGATGAGGTGAACCAAGGAGACTTCTAACTTTATCTATAGAGCTCTATTTATTCTTTTTTAAGTGAAAAGCAAAAATAACAAGGTATTACTATTTATTAACTCCTGATGAGGGGTCAGGAAAGTCATTCTCTCTTGCCCTCCAAATGTACATTTACTCTCCTGCACCCTCTGTGGCCCAGGAGGCTGGCCTCTCTGCTCAGCTGCACAGCCCTATGGCTCCCATTGAGTTCATCCAGTGGGGAACAGGGCATAGGTGGAAGGGAGAAAGGGGAAGGACTCTGGGTATTTATTCACCCAGGGCCCTCCCACTCCCACTCCCGGGAAATGCAGGCTCCTTTCAGTAAGCCTTATCTTGATGAGTTCTTGAAAACTCCCAAACCTGCCTCTTAAAGATGGTAAGCCTCCTGAAAATTGGGGTACAACACTGTCTCTTGTGGGTTTTCTATACCTCGCTCATTCGTTTCCTATATATTTCCTGTCAGGACCCTTCTTGATACAGGGTTTATTTTTTAATTTAAGTTCAATTAATTAATATACAATGTATGTTAGCTTCAGAGGCAGTGATTCATTAGATTTATATAATACACAGTGCTCATTACATCATGTGCCCTCCTTGATGGCCATCATCCAAATACCCGACCCACTCATCTCATCCCTCCAGCAAATTTCAGTTCGTTTCCTATGATTAAGAGTCTCTTATGGTTTGTCCCCCCCCCGCGATTTCATCTTGTTTTATTTTTTTCCTCTCTTCCCCAATGATCCTCTATTTGGTTTCTTAAATTCCACATATCAGTTAGAACATATAATTGTCCTTCTCTGATTATTTCACTTAACATAATACCCTCCAGTTCCATCCACATCATTGCAAATGGCAAGATTCCATTTTTCTTTGATAGCTGAGTAATATTCCATTGTGTGTGTGTGTGTGTGTGTGTGTGTGTGTGTGTGTGTGTATCATATCTTTATCCATTCATCTGTCCTGGACATATGGGCTCTTTCCACAATTAGGCTATTGTGAACACTGCTGCTATAAACATTGGGGTGCAGATGTCCCTTTAGATCACTACATTTATATCTTTAGGGTAAACACCCAATAGTGCAATCACTGAGTCACAGTGTAGCTCTATTTTCAACTTTTTGAGGAACCTCCATGCTGTTTTCCAGAGTGGCTGTACCAGCTTGCATTCCCACCAACAGTATAAAAGTGTTCCCCTTTCTCTGCATGCTCACCAACATCTGTTGTTTTCTGGCTTGTTACTTTAAGCCATTCTGACCAGTGTGGTGGAATGCCATTGTGCTTTTGATATGTATTTCCCTGGTGTTGAATGACAAGGAGCATTTTTTCATGTGTCTGTTGGCTATTTGGATGTCTTCTTTGCAGAAATTTCTGTTCATGTCTTCTGCCCATTTCTTGACTAGATTATTTGTTCTTTGGGTGTTGAGTTTTGTAAGTCATTTTAGATAGATTTTGGATAATAGTCCTTTATCTAATAAGACATTTGCAAATATCTTCTCCCATTCTGTGAGTTGTCTTTTGGCTTTCTGGGCTGTTTCATTTGCTGTGCCAATGATTTTTATCTTAACGAAGTCCCAATAGTTCATTTCTGCCTTTGTTTCCATTGCCTTTGGAGATGTGTCTAGCAAGAAGTTTCTGTAGCAGAGGTCACAGACATTGCTGCCTATTTTCTCCTCTAGGATATTGATGGAGTCCTGCCTCCCATTTAGTTCTTTCATTGACTTTGAGTCTATTTTGTGCATGATGTAAAGAAATAGTCCAGTTTCATTCTTCTGCATGAGGCTGTCCAATTTTCCCAACATCATTTCTTGAAGAGACTGTCTTTTCTCCTTTGGATATTCTTTCCTGCTTTGTGAAGATTAAGTGAGCATAGAGTTGAAGGTCCATTTCTAGGTTCTCTACTCTGTTCCATCAATCTGTGTATTTGTTTTTGTGCCAATACCATACTGTCTTTATGATTACAGCTTTGTTTGGAATTGTGATATTACCACTTGTGGTTTTATTTTTCAACATTCCTTTGCTATTTGGGTTCTCTTCTGGTTCCATACAAATTTTAGGATTATTTGTTTCAGCTCTGTGAGAAAAGTTAATGGTATTTTCATAGGGATTGCAGTGAATATAGATCACTCTAGATAGCAGATACATTTTAACAATATTTGTTTTTACTATGCATGAGCATGGAATGTTTTGCCATTTTTTTGTGTCTAATTTTTTTCATGAGTGTTCTACTGTTTTCAGAGTACAGATCCTTTGCTCTTTGGTTAGGTTTATTCTTAGGTATCTTATGGTTTTGGTACAATTCTAAATGGGATTGACCTTAATTTCACTTTCTTCTGACTCATTATTAGTGTATAGAAGTGCAACTGATTTATGTGCACTGATTTTATATCCTAACATTTTGCTGAATTCCTGTATGAGTTATAGCAATTTTGGGTTGGAGTCTTTGGCTTTTCCACATAGACTATCATGTCATCTGCAAAGAGGGAAAGTTTGACTTCTTATTTCCTGAATTGGATGATTTTAAACTCTTTTTATTGCCTGATTGCTGAATCTAGGAGTTCTAGTACTATACTGAACAACAGTGGTTAGAGTGGACATCCCTGTCATATATATATGACCTTAAGGGAAAAGTTCTCAGTTTTTCCTCCATGGAGAATGATATATGCTGTAGACTTTTCATAGATGGCTTTTATGATATTGAGGTATGTACCCTCTATCCCTACACTGTGAAGAGCTTTAATAAAGAAAGAATGCTATAATTTGTCAAATGCTTTTTCTGCATCTATTGAGGGGATCACATGGTTCTTGTCCTTTCTTTCATTAATGTAGTGTATCACATTGATTGATTTGTGGCTGTTGAACAACCCTTGCAGCCCAGGAATAAATCCACTTGTTTGTAATGAATAATACTTTCAATTTACTGTTGGAGCCTATTGACTAGTCTTGGTGAGAATTTTTGCATCCATGTTCATCAGGGATATTGGTTTGTAATTTTCCTTTTAATGGAGTCTTTGTCTGGCTTTGCAATCAAGGTAAAGCTGGCCTCACAGAAAGAGTTTGGAAGTTTCCCTTCCATTTCTATTTTTTGAAATAGCTTCAGAAGAATAAGTATTAATACTTCTTTAAGTGTTTGATAGAATTCCCCTGGGAAGCCATCTGGCCCTGGACTCCTCCTGTTTGTTGGGAGATTTTTGATTACTACTTCAATTTCCTTACTGGTTATGAGTCTGCTCAGATTTTCTATTTCTTTCTATTTCAGTTTTGGTAGTTTATACATCTCTAGGAATGCATCTATTTCTTCCAGATTGCCTAATTTTTTGGCATATTTTTGCTCATAATATGTCCTTATAATTGTTCATATTTCTTAGGTGTTGGTTGTGATCTCTCCACTTTCATTCATGATTTTATTTATTTTGGTCCTTTCTCTTTTCTTTTTGATAAGTCTGGCCAGGAGTTTATCAATCTTATTAATTCTTTCAATGAACAAACTCCTACTTTTGTTAATCTGTTCTACTGTTCTTTTGGTTTGTATTTCATTGATTTCTGCTCTAATATTTAGTATTTCTTTTCTCCTGATGGGTTTAGGCTTTATTTTCTGTTCCTTTTCCAGCTCCTTTAGGTGTAATTGTAGGTTGCATATTTGAGACCTTTCTTGTTTCTTGAGAAATGCTTGTAGTGCTCTTCTCTCTTTGGACTGCCTTTTCTGCATCCCAAAGATTTTGAATAGTTGTGTTTTCATTTGTTTCCATGAATTTTTTAAAAAAATATTCGTTAATTTCCTGGTTGACCCGTTCATTCTCTAGTAGGATGCTCTTTTGCCTCCATGTAGCTGAGTTCTTTCCAAATTTCCTCTTGTGACTGAGCTCAAGTTTCAAAGCACTATGGTCTGAAAATATACAGGAAATGATTCCCAGTCTTTTGGTACCAGTTGAGACCTGATCTGTGACCCATATGTGATCCATTCTGGAGAAGGTTTCATGTGCACTTGAGAAAAATGTGTATTCTGTTGCTTAAGGATGGAATGCTCTGAATATATCTGTGAAGTCCATCTGATCCCGTGTGTCATTCAAAGCCCTTATTTCCTTGTTGATCTTCTGCTTAGATGATTTGTCCATTGCAGTGAGTGGGGGTGGTAGAGTCCCCTACTATAATTGTATTTTTATCAATGTGTTTCTTTAATTTTGTTATCAATTGGTTTATATAATTGGCTGTTCCCATGTTAGGGGCTTAAATATTTACAATTTTAAGATCTTGTAGGTTATCCCTTTAATTATGGTATTGTGTTCTTCCTCTTCTCTTATTATAATATTTGGTTTAAAATCTATTTTTCTATTATAAGGATTGCTACCTCACCTTTCTTCTGATGTCCATTAACATGATAAATGGTTCTCCACTCTCTCACTTTCAATCTAGAGATGTCTATGGGTCTGAAACAAGTCTCTTGCAGACAGCATATCAATGGGTCCTGCTTGTTTAACCAATCTGATACCATGTGTCTTTTGATTGGAAAATTTAGCCCATTTTCATTCAGAGTAACTATTGATAAATATGAATTTAGTGCCATTGTATTACTTGTAAAGTCACTGTTTCTGGCTCTGATATTATCTTTGTTCCTTTCTGATCCATGTTATTTTGGGGCCCTTCCTTTCCTTAAAGCATCCCCTTTAATATTTCTTGCAGGGCTTGTTTAGTGATCATAAATTCTTTTATTTTCTGTTTGTCCTGAATGCTTTTTACCTCTCCTTTCTATTTCGAATGACATCCTAGCTGGATAAAGTATTCTTGGCTGCATATTTTTATCATTTAACACCCTGAATATATCATGCCAGTCCTTTCTAGCCTGCCAGGTCTCTTTGGATAGGTCTGCTGCCAGTCTATTTTCTGCCCTTGTAGGTTATGAACCTCTTGTTCTGAACTGCTTTCAAGATGCTCTCTTTGTTTCTGAGATTTGCAGGTGTCATTATTATATGTTGAATTGTTGACCTATTTTTGTTGATTTTGAGGAGGTTTCTCTGTGCCTTCTGGACTTAAATTCCTGTTTCCTTCCCCAGATTAGGGAAGCTCTCTGCTATAATTTGTTCTAATATACCTTCTGTCCCTCTCTCTTTTTCCTCTTCTTCTGGAATCCAAATTATTCTAATATTGTTTCACTTTATGGTACCACTTATCTTTCAAATTTTCATTGCATGATCCAGTAGTTACCTCTGCTTTTCTCAGATTTTTTATTCTCCATCATTTTGTCTTCTATTTCACTAATTCTCTCCTTTGCCTCATTTATCTTAGCAGTTAGAGCCTCCATTTTTATTGCATCTTATCAATAGCCTTTTCAACTTCTACTTGATTAGAGTTCTTCTATTTTTCCAGAAAGGGATTCTTTATTGTCTTCCATGTTTTTTTCAAGCCCAGCTACTAAGTTTATAATCATTATTCTAAACTCTAGTTTGGACATCTTATATTCATACTTAGGTCCCTGACAGTCAATACTGCCTCTTATTCTCCCTAAGTGAATTTATTGATCTTATCATTCTGTCCAGAGAAGGATAAACGAATGAGAGAATACTAAAATGACCGAAAAAGGACCTCAGGGAAATATACAGTAAACAAAGCAGAAGAGACACAAAGCAAAAATAAAAAGAGAGAGAGAGAGAAACTATAAGTAGAGAGGTGAATAGAACAGAGCAAATACACTGGACCTTGTGTGTATTTTGGTCTATCTGTTAGAAAACTACATCCCAAAATTTTAAAGAAAGGAAAACTTATATATGAACAAAAATAAAATTAAATACAATGAAAGGACACAATTAAACTATAAAACTGAAAATTAAAAGACAAAAAAATATAAAAAAGGAATATAAACAGCAAGATGAACAGAATACATCAATGCACTAAATCCTGAGTGTATTTTGTTCCATTTGTTATAAGAAACTATATTCCAAGATTATAAAAAAAAAAAGAAAAAAAGAAAAACTTATAGATATACAAAAATGAAACATTGAAAGGATAGAATGTAACTAAAAATAAAAATTAAAAAAGTTTTAAAAATGAGTAGATAAAAAAAAAAAGGGGTTGAAAAAGGAAAGGGAGGGGCGCCTGGGTTGCTCAGTCATTAAGCATATGCCTTCAGCTCAGGTCATGATTCCGGAGTCCCGGGATTGAGCCATGCAGTGGGCTCCCTGCTCAGTGGGAAGCCTGCTTCTCCCTCTCTCACTCCCCCTGCTTGTGTTCCCTCTCTCTGAGCATTTCTATCTCAGGCACACAACTCTGTTTCAAGTCTCTAAACCTTGCAAACTCCTGTGGTGTGCACCCACACTGCTCTTCCCAGGGGAGGAAGGGGACCTCAAAAGATTCTGCCAGTTGCTGGGTCCCTGCTCAGAGAGCAGTTTCCCATTGTGCTGTGGTTCACAGTTTAAGGCAACCCTAAGCTGAGAACCTACTCCTGGGCTCACTGATTCCACCCAGTTTCCCGAGTCTGATGCTTCAGAACTCTGCTACACTCAGGCACCCCTAATCTTCCTGTGACCTCAGGGATACTGAGACCACACTATTCTACCCAGGCTTCTACCCCACTGCACCACCTGAGCACCTTTAGACAGGGACATCCATCACCAGAGCAGGCTTCTAAAAGTTCTGATTTTGAGCTCTGCTGCTATATCACTTTCCGGTAGCTGGCTTTAGGAGATCCTCCCTTCCGTAGTTTATGTTTCCATATGTCATTTTGGATTCACTTCTCCTCACCTCCTACCTTGCAGAAAGTGGTTGCTTTTCTATTTGTAGCACTGCAGCTATTCTTTTCTTAGATGTCCATTGAGTTTGCAGGTGTTCAGAATGATTTGATAGCTATCTACCTGAATTCCTGGTACCAGAAAGAACTAAGGTCTCCTACTCCTCTGCCATCTTAATATCTTTCCTCTCACCATTTCACTTTTACCATCAGCTCACTTTATTCCTTGATAATGTATCCCAGACTAAACTACCTACATGCAGGCCCATGTCTCAGACTTTGCTTTCTAGGAAAAGCCAAGGATAAGACAGACCTGAATGTTGAAAAGGAGCCAATCATGTGAGAAGGAAGGGAAGAGTTGTCTAGGCAGATGAAATGGCAAGTTCCTTGAGTCTTATTTTGACCGTTACATACTCAAACTTTCTCAGTGTCCCACAACCATGCTGGAAAAGAATAATAAAGTTTATGTCATGAAGGAATGCTAGGTATCATTTGGTTCTATAGGATTCTTGTTGCTAGATTTCAAGATTACTCTTAGTAAATGGGAAACTTTCATGAGCTCTGGAGAGGGGTGACCAGATCAATAATATGAAATTTGGGTTTCTGGGTGGAGAATAGGGTGCAGTGGGACATGGAAGTAGGAAGTGTAGTTGGAGGCTGTGACAGGAGTCCAGATCTCCACATCAAGACATCATAATGATACCATCCCTGAAACAAGGAAAGGGGAATAGAGGACAACTCTACAGATTAAAAGACACTTAGCCATTTCAAGCAACTCCAATTTGGATACTCATTTAAATAAACTGTGTCATATTTGCATATATATCTATATCTATCTACCCATAGGTCTATCTATCTATAGATTGATATTTATCTATACAAGTATTTATGAAAATGAAAACACTGAATATATGACAATATTACAAATGACTGTTGTTTTTGAGGTGTCAAAATGACATTATAATTATGTTTTACAAGAAAATTCCTTGTGTTTTAGAGAGACATAATGAAATTTTTATGGATGGAATAATACAACATCTGAGATTTGATTAAAAATAAAGCATGAAGAAGAAAAATGGGTGTAGGTATAGGCAAAATAGCAATGGCCATTAACTGATAATTACTGAAGGTGGGTAATGACTAGATCTGGATTTTTAAAATTCCATCTACTTTGGTATCTATTTAAATGTCCCATAATAAAACTAGAGAGAGGTATGTGTTTGTGTGTATCAGAGAGAGAAAGGTGGTTCAGTGGGCTTGGGTTATTTGGATCGCTCTTGATGTGACAATAACCAGTGGTTAGACTCCAGGATATTTGAGAGGCAGAGTGAATAGGACTTACTGATGGATGTCTGAGTCCCTGAGATTTTTGGACACTGGTTTTACTCTGTACTTAGTGCTGAGCCACTGGAGGCTTTTTGATCAAGAGGTTTCTACGATCTGTCGCGCTTTGGGGCTGCAGCTGACAGAACGGGATTAAAGCCAAGAGCACTGGCTCTTTTTCAATATGGAATGGAACCTCTGAGATGTACTAGGCTTTTATTCTAAAAGTGTGTTTTGATCCCAGTGGGCATGGAGTTTGTCCACCTTCGTATTCAGCAGTGCCCATCATGTAATGTCTGTGATTGGCATTCAAGCACAGGATGAGGAATCCAGCTTCGTGAATGGATTAATGTGCTAAAATTGTCATCAGCTGGGAAAGCCGTGACCCATCCAGGCATTGTTAAACAAATGCACACCCCACATGCCTGCATTTCCACTTAAGGCCCAGCATAATCTGCTTTTCACACTCATTTACCCAAAGGATATAAAATGTCCCAAACTTCAAAGTCCTTCCCTAAACAGTGCTGAGTAGCAATCTTCTGTATTTGTTTAGTTTGGGGGCAAGTTAGGCTGTGCTCCAGACAGAAATTCTAGGCTCCTGGAAGCCCAGACATTTCTTTCATTTTCTTGTTTATTTCTTTTTTTTATTTCTTTTTTATTTTTTTTTCTTGTTTATTTCTTATTGCTTCTTTTAGATGCATCCACAACAGACTTTACTTGTACCTTCTAGAGTTTAAAAATATACTTTACAGAAATCTAGCTGCCTTTCTGTGCTCAGGACACATGGGTCTGACTGAGGTGCCCTCACCTACACCATCCAAGTCAAAAAATTTCCTCCTCCATGAAAATTACCCTCAATCTCACAAAACATCTTATACCTCATTCTGGATTTCTACCACAGGCACACATGCTTCTAAATTAGCTCTTTTGATAACCTTCAAATATAGCTTTAGGCAAACTTGTCTTTCTCTACACCCACACTGTAAAAACCTTTAGGACATGCAATTAAATATACTAGTTAGAAGTTTGCTCTCTGAAATGAGATAGTTAGAGGTCAAAAATTCAGCTCTGCCACTTACAGTTGGTGCACCTTTCTAAAGGATTATCCTGCTCATTTCTAACACGGAGATAATAGGATTTTTTCGTAGGTTAATGATACAAAGCATGTAAAGTTATGTTGGAATCTGGCATAGGTGGTAAGTAGCTAATAAATGTTAGCTATACTTATCAGTTTATTATGCTAAGCCCACGTTACCATGTCACACATGAGGGCCAACTATCTGTGTAAGTTGAAATACATCAGTTTAAAAAAAAGAAAAAAATATATATATATGTTAAACTCTTATGTGAGTAAAAATCACAAGAAATCTAGATAAAATGCAGATTCACTGGCATTTCTTGCAAGTGTGCAGCTGATGGCTATGGTGCAGGCTCTCAGAGTACACAGTGAGTGGCAAGAGTCTAGATCTTTAGCACTGTGGAAAATCATTTTAAATGCAAAGAAAAGTTGCTTTGGGAGGAGTAGAGTTTGTGATTTTTATTATATGCAGGCATTATATTAGGAAGTACAAAACCATCAATTTTATATATAACTTTAATTTATCTTGTTTCTACTAAGACACATAAGAACTACTATAGAAGTTAGGGATTATTATTTCTCTGGCATAAGGAGGGGAGGCACAAAGGAAGAGAAATTCAGGGGAGGTCCACCTGAATTCTAGGGAAAATGAGGTGAGAACGCACAATCCCAGCATGAGCTGTGGCATCTTGGGCCATATATCATCCTTCAGAACCTGTCTTTTTCAATCTGTAAAATGTGATACGTAATGCCTTTGTCATGCTTCAGTGAGATGATGTCTCTGAAATGTACCAGTACGGTTCCTGCAAATAGGACTTGTTAACAAATGTTAGTTTCCAACCCTGTTTCTTTGTCTGTCCTCTCCACATTCCACTGCAGAATATCAAGAATTTCGCCATAGCTCCAAACACGCCCACTTAATAAGGCATTTCATAAAGTGGGATGTGGGTAATGGGCAGAAAGGGAAGGTCACTCATTGTATCCCTAACATGTACTGTGGCCTTGCCAACTTCTAGAAGCTGAAGTTACAAACCCCTGTCCTTGCCCTCCAGTTGTCTGTTTCAGGGTCTGCTTGTCATTCTTGTATTCCAACTAGGCCAGGTGCCATAGTATTTGGGAGCAGACCCTCTGCAGGTCCTGAGAGGACCATAGATGCTTATGTTTTCTCTTCTGTCATCTCAGATTACAGTGTGACCTCCAAGAAAGAGGCAGGGAATTTGGATGTCTCTTGTCTAACTTGAAATATTTTCTCTCTGTGGTTCTCAAAATCATTCAGTTTCTCACTCTTTCATAAAATCAACGCATATTTATTATGGAAAAGCAGAATGTGGAAGGTAAACATTACCAGTAGTCCAAACACTTAGGCCAAACACTGAGGCATGTGAAAGTGTGTGTGTGTGTGTGTGTGTGTATGTGTGTGTGTGTGTGTGTGTTCGCTCAACCTAAGAACACAGAGTCACATCTTGACTATTTATACACATTTTTTAAAAGACTTTATTTATTTATTTATCAGAGAGAAACACAGCAAGAGAGGGAACACAAGAAAGAGGAGTGAGAGAGGGAGAAGCAGGCTTCCTGCCGAGCAGAGAATCCGATGTGGTGTTTGATCCCAGGATTCTGAGATCATGACCTAAGCTGAAGGTGATGCTTAAAGAATGAGCCACCCAGGCACCCCTATTTGTACACTTAATACAGAAAGAAGTCCATCCTCATTTAAGAATGTGGACTTCGGGGGCACTTGGGTGGCTCAGTCAGTTAAGCATCCAACTCTTGGTTTTGGCTCAGATCACGATCTCAGGATCATGAGATTTAGCCCTGGGTCAGGTTCCACACTCAGTGAGGGGTTTGCTTGAGATTACCTCTCTCCCTCTCCCTTTGCGCCTCCTACTTGTGCTCTTGCTCTAAAATAAATAAATAAATCTTTAAAAAAAAAGGAATTTGGACTTTGAAGGCAGGCAGATCTTAACATTCTTGCTTCTTCTCTTTCTGCCTATGTTAACTTTTAGCAGCTACTTGTTATATCTGAGCCATAATTTTGAAGATTAAAAAATACATTAAGTTGGTTTATACAAGTAATTACACATATATAATTAGAATGTTAAATATTATTTTATTAACTACTCTTCTATGAGTATATGGGAATAGTACTAAGAATCCTTTAAAATATCATTTTTATTGGCCTAATAATAGTCTAATCTGAGGTGGATCTGTTCCACAATACACCACAAATAATTATAGAATAAGAGAATGTACAATAATTTACTTAAAAATCAAAATTTAAAAAGCATTGCTAGTTTTGTAACTGAAAATATTTTATTATTTTAAATGCTACTCTGGGATTATTATTTTTTCTCTTTTTTTGTTGTCTGTTCCTTTGCTCATCTTTACTGTAGCATTAATATTCTATCATGATATGTATATATATACATTTTATATATTAATTTTCTAAATTTCTTACAAATACTTACCACTTAAATGATTATTAATATTGCTATTACTTTATACTCTTTCTTGTTAGTGGCAAGTCTATAGGACACAGGACAGAAAAAAAGAAGGCATTTAACCATTTTACCTGAATACAACTTGGTTCAGTCTCATATATCTGGGATCTCTCTTCTCATATGTGGATGTTCTTCCTCTATATCTCATTTGCTTGTCATAAAAAAGGCACTGCACAGGAATTCCCAGATGTCTCTATATGGCAGTTACTTTCCCTTCCTTGTAGAAGACAATATATCGTATGTTGTTTGGAAGGAGGTTGGTAAAAGAACGTCTGCACTAGAAATAGCATCCATAATGACAATCACTCTATTATTAACAAATTTCCTGTCAACTATATTTGTGTCACAGATGCTCTTATTTAGGTCCAGTGTCATATCTATAGAACTATACAGTATTATCATCTCTTTTTTTTTAAGATTTTATTTATTTATTTGACAGAGAGAGAGATCACAAGTAGGCAGAGAGGCAGGCAGAGAGAGGAGGAAGCAGGCTCCCTGCTGAGCAGAGAGCCCGATGCGGGTCTCCATCCCAGGACCCTGAGATCATGACCTGAGCTGAAGGCAGAGGCTTAACCCACTGAGCCACCCAGGCACCCTATCCTCTCTTAAAACAAACAACATGTATGATTTCCACGAGGGACGTGGTATTTCTGCTTTTAGTTCATGTGTAAGAGTAACATCCTGCCAAACCCACCCTAAGCCAATCATCTTGATACAGACCGACACCCTGGTTGGTTCCATGCCTGGTGGTCAATTCCTTTCTCATTTAAAAATCGCATGTTTTTTTCTCTCCAGTCTTTTTGGATTGATGAAAATACATCAAGAAGTTTTTACGAAGAGAAAACAGAGAGTGAAGAAAAAAGACTTAACAAAGCAGGAAATTGTTATGATAACAAAGGAATCAAATGAAATAAATTTGGCCATATCGGAAGTCCATAATGAATATAGAAGAAGAATTACAGTAAAACAAAGAACTCAAAAGAAATAAATGCCTCAGTGAACTTTTATTTTCCCTTTCTGTCCAACTGAATGCTTTGTGCTTCATTCCCACTGAACATGTGCACCCAAGTAGTGGCCATATATAAAAGCTAGCGTTCCTGATGCTCACACTTCTACACCTTTCCAAGCGAGTCAGCTCTGGAAGCTTTGTTAACTCCTTCAGGTCATCAGAGAAGGTCAACTGCAGGACTGTCCAGCACAGTTTTCAGAAGCTTATATTCCATGCTGTAGATACCAAGGGAGTCTGTGTACAATGACTTTCTGGTCTGAATCAGAAATGACAAAACTCTGCCTTGGGAATGTGGGGATATGGAATTTGAAATTTAGATTGATTGCATGATTTACTCATTGTGTGACCCTCAAGACATCTCTTCAATTCTTTGATCAGTTTCCTGAGTTTTAGAAGAGAGGAGGAACGCTTAACCCTCAGGACAACTAACAGGATTAAATGAAATAATGCATGTTAGCATTCTTATTTCTTAAATATAAATTCTTTTATGAGCTTTATGATTAACATATTAAAATTATATATATGAATAAATTATAAATAATTCATATAAATTAAACAACCATAATTTTATATCTATCTTTATATATATATAAAACTTGCTGGAGTCCATTGAATTTAATCCACTTTTACTTATTGATTTCCTGCAAGCCATCAAACAAACCATGAATGGGGCACCTGGGTGCCTCAGGCATTGAGCTCCTGCCTTTAGCTCAGGTCAGGATCCCAGAGTCCTGGCATCAAGCAACACATCGGGCTGCCTGCTGGATGGGAAGCCTGCTTCTCCTTCTCCCACTCCCTCTGCTTGTGTCCCCTCCCTTGCTGTGTCTCTCTCTGTCAAATGAATAAAAAAATCAAACAAAAAACAAACCTTAAAAAATGCATGTAGGTGGAAATACAATTTAGATTACAATCTGCATGTCATACATTTGTGAATCCCATACCATCAAAGCGCTTGTCTTCTGCAAAGATTCACATAGTTTGCTGAAAGAATATTCAGTCTATGACTGAATGTAATAGGTTGCAGGGCCTGAGAGAGAAAGGTGCTTGCTTGTAAATTAATATAAATATTCAACTAGTCTATGAGCAATTTTTTCCCTAGATCTAGAGATCTTATTCCTCTCACCACTCACAATTAAAATGCTATCTGATTGTAATTAACAATTTCAAATCTGAATTCTAATTGAGCCTTTGTGTGGTTGAAATAAGATGCTTGTGATGGAAAAAAAATAGCCAAGAAAGAACAAAAAGTACTATTTTAATGTTCAAACAAAATTCTCAGTGATGACACCAAATTAGTAAAAACATTTACATTTATCCAGGAATCTTGATCTTAAGGAGGAAAAACTCTTATTTACTTAGGAATATTACAGAATAAATAGAAATTGACAAAGATTCTTATTTGGTTTAGGATTAGTCTCAAATACTCTCAGGTTGAGAAAAATAGGACATATTTCTGTTTCTTTAAACAGTCTAGAAAATTCTGAACAATAGGCCCTGTTATTTTGTTTCAGAAATGAAATAAATATGAGTATGAGACAAATAAGAAACATTTGGAGTCTGCATATAAAAAATAAAAATTCCCCTAAGGAAAATTTAATTAAGCTACACAGAGTAAGATAAAAAGGAAGAAAAACAGGGAACAACATAAAGCATTACCTCTACACCATCATCAACAACACAAAGTCATCTCCTCAAATCCATATCTTAGAAAGCTAGTCAGATGAGGAACATCAAACAATGGATAGGAAGCAGGTAATATTGGTACTTATGAAATTTTTCCTACTCAGCTCATAATACATTAATGTGTACTTACACTTCCAAAAGA
This sequence comes from Spilogale gracilis, assembly GCA_004023965.1. NCBI lineage: Eukaryota > Metazoa > Chordata > Mammalia > Carnivora > Mephitidae > Spilogale > Spilogale gracilis. The sequence continues at coordinate 37,678 of PITA01011500.1, read as the reverse complement.
AGAAAGTAGAAAATAAAAGTTTACATGTGTCTTTTTAGAAAACTCACTTTTAGGGTGCCTGGGTAGCTCACGTGAAGCCTCTATCTTCGGCTCAGGTCATGATCTCGGGGTCCTGGGATCAAGGCCCACATCGGGCTCTCTGCTCAGCAGGGAGCCTGCTTCCTCCTCTCTTTCTGCCTGTCTTTGCCTACTTGTGATCTCTCTCTGTGTCAAATAAATAAATAAAAATCTTTAAAAAAATAAAAAAAAAATAGAAAAGAAAACTCACTTTTAAGTGCCATATGTCAGAAGCTATTTAACCATGAACTGCACTACTAGAAGGTTAGAAAGTTAAAAATTCCTAGGCCAATGCAAATATTTATCCTTTATTGTACTTGAGAAAGGACTCTGAAGAAATTAATAGAAAAATAGCCCAATAAAACTCTCCTATACCAAATTGGAATTTCTATTCCTATTGACAAAAATGTCCTTCTGAACCTGACTAAAAGTTTCAAAACTACGTTTCTTATGCTGAATACAAAGGTCAGCGTTATACTTTCAACGGACAGTGCCTTGTTTTGTTTTCTTAAGAAGTGCAGACATTCTTACTTTTCCTTAAACAGGAAATCATTTAACCAACATTTCCCTCTAACTACATGTTTGGGGGTCCTTAGAGACACACCACAAAGTAGGCAGAATAAAATATGGATGAAGAGCCTGTTCTTCCTTTTTCTGTACTCAAATAGAGCACTGAATGTTCATCCATTAAAAATTTTTATATTAAATGGCATCATTTGCTTATACAAATTGTTGACTCACAAAAATGTTTGTCAGATGATTTTTGTGTAAGTGGTTCAAATAAAAAAATAGATTGAAACATAGTGCTGGGGAGATACATCTCACTAGCTTTAAGAACATTTATGTTTTGATATCCAGATGTGTTGCATCATAGTGGGATAGAAAATGCTCACTATCTTAGGTATTATCTATTTTTATCAAAATATGTATTAACCAATTATAAGTTTCAGTATTGATGTATTTTGATTTGTCCAATCTTATAGGTCTATGATGTTTTGTAAAAATCATGGTTTTTTGTGTCTCTTTGTGTCAGCACTAGGTTTTGGTGGGGCTTTCATCAGAAGTCATGGCTTTTCATTTATGATATGCTAGTCATGAAAAAAAGTGTTTGATACAAGGTATATATTTAATAAAATGTCTTAAATTGAATTAAGATCACATTTATGGTCATCTTTCAGAACATTTTTATCTTAGGAGGAAAAGTTATACTCAGAAGGGAATTTCTCTAGATCACCTTTGAAGTTATTTTAAACACAAATATTTTATGAATACCACTATGGCTTCTTCATTAACAACACGTGTGACTTGCGTATTTCAGATAATAGGTCTTGATCTCAGTTTCTCCATCAGTACATTTGGGAATTAGATGTGCTGACTGTAACACACTCTCTTGCTTTAAACTTCTTTAGGGCAATGGGGAAACATTTAGGATGTGGATGTATTGCTACACCTTGACAGCACCTAGACTGACAATAAAGAAAGTAATAGGTTTCTGCAAAATTGTCTTCCCAACAAGAAGGCAAGCTATGGAGCAGACAGGTATGACATACAGGAAGTTTTTTTCAAAACAGATTCTTCACAGCCCTCAGTGCTGCTCTGAGCTAAGCTATGCCTTTATTAAGCATGCAGCCTCTATTATAACAGCCTTCTCCCTGCAAGTACAGGGCAACTGCAGAGAAGCAGGAGCGGCAGCAGTCATCAGGCAAGCTGTTCTCATCCATGAACTCCATGGATTCGCCATATGTCTTTTCTGTGACACTCTCCCCTGCTAATTATTAGAGGACAGCCATACAAAGAGGTTTGGAGAAGCTTACTTGTAGGGATTTGCTTCAGAGCCAGTGCACTGATTACTAAAGCTTTATGGCAGAAAATACTCTTTGAAGGTGGTTTAGGCTCTCAGTATCTAGAATTTATATCCAGGATCACGAATTTTTTAGATGTGTGACTTTGGACAAGTGATTTCCTCTCTGGAGGTCATTGCACTTATCCCTCAAATGAGGACCAAAAGAGTTCAGAGAGTAATGTACAGATCAAAATTATAGTGTATGCAAAAGACCTTGGTATAAAGCAGTTTGACATCATATTCTTTCACTCATAAACACACATGCAATGCACACACATGATTACTCATGGGATTTTCTGTATTTCCCTCCTGATGCTTTGGTACTTAGAGACTATGCCTTATAGTAGAATCCTCAATAGCATAGGCTTTCTTTCCTACTCTTACTTGTTTCCTTATTCTTAGATATGCAACTTCCTGGGGGGAGGGGGCCATGATTTACTGGTCCTCTACTCCCCTAAGCACCACAGGTAGACCCCTAAGTACTCACAAGGTCTCAGGTGCTAGTCCCCAAAATGCCCTTCCCTTTGTCCTGCTTGTAGAAACCTACTCACAGTTTTGTTCAAGTCTCTGTCCCAGAGATACTCTTCTCTGTTTTTGCTTTTGGGGGAGGAGTGTTCACTGTTTTCCAGCTTCACACATATGTATATATACATATACATACATAAAGAGGAAGAAATTTAAGATGTAAGGATGATTTGATACATCTATTCACCATGAAAGTATTTTCCCCATGAGTTAATTGAACTAACATATCCATCACCTCTCATACTTGTGGTTTGTCTACTCTTAACAGATTTCAGTGCTACGATACTGCCTCATGCACTATAGTATTAATCTTAAAAGTCATTAGCCATCTCCATGTTCCACTTTACTTCTCTTCTTGGGGGATTTATTTCCTTTTGTATCATATGCTAATAATCTACTTAATTGTGACTTTGCAATATTTCACTGAGCACTGACAATTTTTAGGGAAAAATGTGTGAAACATTGAAAAAACAGAAGGGAAAATAGTCACAGGGCTTGTCCTCATCCCTGCCTTGTGCATTACAAACCAATAAAGCAGGTAAGACATGCAATAAGCAACTGTAATTAAAGGTTAAAATTTAAAATAGTGTCAATTTTATTGGCATGTAATTATTGTTAGGTGCTAAAGAGAGATACCACTTCTCATAGAAAAGATTTGGGAGGCAGTCCAGGGGTTCCAGTTCTTCTCTTACATTTCCCACTGTGACTGCTCTCACTACTTCCTCTACCTTGAACTACCTTTCTTGGCTTCCCAGGAAGTACCTTTGTTCCAGAGAAAGATCATCATCCACCTCTTCGATTGCCCACACAAGGGAATAGCTCACCAGGGCATGCCACGTTGCTATAACTGCATGCTTAACTGTTGTTAGACATTTCCATACCACTTCCTGGATGTTCCCCCTTGTTGGTGCTGCACAGATTCTTCTGTTTGAGCATGTTCCAAACCCAAATCATTTTACAGTCCTCCAACTCTGCTACTTCCTTATCTATTTTGATTAACTCTACCAGAAATATGCATGTTGCATTAGGTTTCTCTATTTAAATCCAATTATAACCAGTCAGTAGGTCCTGTTAACTTTTTTCTATTTAATATAATTCCTCCCTATCTCATATCCATCCCAGTTACAATGGTTTAACCTCAGAATTCTCATTGTTTCTTTGGATCTTTGGGATACCCCATAGCTCTTCTCCTTGCCTCAGTTCTTACCATTCTTGAGTCCATGTCCCATACTGATGGGTGACCACTACTGCTAAATTGCAAATCTAATCATATAACTCAGTGTTCAGTATTCTCAGTGGCTCCCATTGCTTTCAGAATCAAACTCATCAGCAAAGCACATAGTTTCCACTGTTTCAGCTACTGTTGATTCCTGGAAAGTATATGGAAATGTCTAAGGTTCCAGTGTCTTCAAATAATGGGAGTATTTAAGTTCTTGGTGCGTTTATGTGGTTCTTTTTGTCTGAGCTCTCATAACTCCTCCGTCACATAATGAACTCAAGGATTTCCTCCCATTTGCAACACCAAAGTTCTCGTGAAAGCTTCACCCTGTCTCCAAGCAATTTTTTGGCACTCTAACATTCTCATTTGCATATTTATGTTTGAAGTAAAGATATTAATACAAAATTCTTTAATATATATTTGTTTCATCAATGAGGCTATTCTATGTCAAGGGAACCTTATTCATTTTTAATTCTTTAGAACTGACCACGATGCCTAGAATTTGGTGGGGCCTAATGATTTGCTAGCTGTGCTGTGGAATGAAATGAATACCAGAGATGGGACCTCCAGACCAAAAAATGCATGATCAAAGGCACCAACAGATTGTTTCAGATAGGAGGAGGGAAACTGTCTCCTTGGGTCTTTGAGACACAACAATCCTATCATGTCTATTTTGATCATCAATGGCATATTCACAGATTTAAAAACAATGCCATTTTTTTTTATATTTAAAATACCAACATATTATTCTATTGAGTGAAGTTGAAATTTGGAAAAATTTCTTAGAAAATGTTATTCATTGCCTTTTATCAGCAACTAAACAATTAAGTAACTTAACATTTTGTGAATTTCAGAGCCTGGTAATGTAGAGCATATACTTACTTTGAGCCAACTTAAATTGTTCCATGAATATATTTATTAAAAGTGCCCCCATGTTTAAAGGTGTTGAATAAATAACAAGACAAAAAAAAAATGTAATGTAAGTAGGGTCTCCTGAAAGCCTAGCTAGTGTCTCTCAATTTATAGCTCAGTATGTAACGAAGACTTTAATACTGAAGCTAACGAAATGCTCGAGGCCAACAGGTTAAGGTTTTGCAGTTAATTTACTCCACTAATTAAGCTTATTCTTCTAAACTGATGGTAATTTAATAAGACTACAAGCACCACTGAATTATCTGCCCTTTCTATTGTAATGTCTCTCCAACAACCCCTGATTCTGAACCTTCAGGTGAAATATTACCTTCCTGAACCTCCTAGATATGGCCATAACTAAAAGGCAGAAAATGGACAATGCAGAGCTTTCCAGTTCATCTCTCCTGATGCGCTTGTGGTAGCCAATGCAAACTTATATAATATGAAAATGTTTATCATCATTTTGCACTTATAAGAACACTCCCTCCTAGGACAGCATTGTAAGCAGTATTTCTCCTCAGAACTAGGGACTAGAGAAGTATGACAGGCAGAGGGCAGAAGGAAGGCTAACTGTGATCACTTGTCTAAATTCATGATGAATGCATATTTGCATGATGGGTCTCAATAAAGGTTTTTGAAATAACTAAATAATACTGATGAGCAAATTAATCAGTTTTGGGATAATTATTTGAAATATTATAATAATAATGTCTACCATCATTGTACAAAGAGCTGTACCAGAGATTTTATGTAAGTTATTGAATCCATTCTTTGAATGTGAAGCTTAGTGTATATTACTTTAATTTTACATTATTTTAACATTTGTATTTTCCACATATATTTGCTTTATAGTAAGGATGTGAACTAGGGACTAAAAGGTATCTTTCCATTTTAGTGTCTGTCTAGACCCATGGAATTATTAAAGTAATGATGCTTATTTACTTCTACCTTTATGCTAAGTGAATGACTTTAAGGTTTATTATTTTGTCTAATTTTCAACAAAACTGTAAAAAAAAAGTTATTGCTGGAGTATGATGTAAAAGAGTAAACTGAGACTCAGAGACATTCAGCGTCATAGACTCACAAAAAGACAGGGTCACTGGAACTTGGCTTCAGGTATCCTAAGTCCATGTTTGCTGCTGACTGCTCAGACCAAAAGGCTAAAGCTCAGGGAATTCAGCTGCAGGTGATGGTGGGATATGTAAAATGTAAAGACAGCAATGCCAAGCAAGAAGACACAAATGCAGGGTGAGATGTTGCACTCAGACATGTTGTTGGTTGTCTTTTTTTTTTTTCATAATTACTTCTTTCAAAAGAGAGAAAAATCAAAGATCCACCTGTCAATAAAACTGACTTTCCATATCAAATCAGAGCAACTTAAAAACAACATCAGGAAAGAACTTTACAGATCCGGAGTACCTGCCTCCTTTCTCCTGAGCTGCACAGCTGCTGCCTACTTCACAATGAGAGATGACCTTCAGTATTTTAGAATTTCCACCTAGACAAAATACCTAAATGTATCACTGACCTGGCCCTTACACAAATTCAGTCTGGTGACACCAATCTAAAATCCGCTGATCCCTATCATAGGAACAATGCCTTCCAGAGTCATGAAAAGTGATCTGATGCATGCATTAAAAACAACTCTAGTGAGTCACCCTTAAACATAAGCAAGGACTTGGCTCTGTACAGTGTGTTATTTGAATTTCTCCATTACTAATTTTTTTGAAGAGTGAATAGATAAGCTACTTTATTTCTATGATTGCTTATACTGTCCCAACTGCCTTGTCTTCCTCTTATTTTTGTTCAAGACCTTGGCCATTCTTTTCCCCATTTCTCAGACTGATTTATTGTCACTGTTTTGTGACTTTTGATCTTTGCTTCCCATGAGGCAGAGCCTATGACGAAGCCTATGACGAAGACTTTTATTTGGGAAGTAATCCCAGAGAGTAGGACTCTCCTGCCTAATGTAAAACAGCAACAACAATCTAAGAATGTGTTAATGAGATGGTCACTGCTATTATCTGAGAAGCTTGGTCTGAGCAACATCTTCTGAGTAACATAGGGAAGTTTTTCCCAAATGGTCTGTCCAGGAAATGATGGGGAGAGGCATTTACTGTCTCCTGAGACCAACTACAAGGACTGCTTTGGGAGCCATTCACTTCTTCATATGTTTTGTCTATGGGTGCTTGAATTCGAGACTGCAGCACTGATGTCCAATGCTATGATGGCAGAGGAGACCCAGAGAGTGAGCAAGAGATTTTTTTTAAAGATTTCATTTATTTATTTGATAGAGAGAAACACTGAGAGAGAGCGAACACAAGCAGGGGGAGTCAGAGAGGGAGAAACAAGCTTCCCACAGAACAGGGAGCCCGATGCGGGGCTCAATCCAGGGACTCCAGGATCATGACCTGAGCTGAAGGCAGTCGCTTAACCAAATGAGCCACCCAGGCACCCTGAGCAAGAGATTTGAAGCTGAACAGGACCCATGCAATGTGGTTTGATGTCTGTACAGAACCATTTGCTGTGGCCACAGATGGAACACCTGTGAGGCCCAGATGAGGATGTGGGGTGAGGCATTAGAAGTATTTCATATAGTCCACCTTCACTCTGCTCATGTGTGCCCTACTTTTAGTCTACTATTTCACTGAGTCGTCCAGCAGTGACAGCAGGAAATCTGTAAAAATGACTTAATACAGGCAGGTTAATGAAACAAGCTACCATCTCCACTGATGAAGGCTATAACTAAAATTCATTATCCTGCTGCTATAACCTACTTTATATTTCCTTCACCTTTCAGCTTCTCTAGGTTACATGCCTGATGGCTGAGCCATTCCTGATGGATCTGATATCTTGGTTGCCTTGCTCTTGCTGGTCATAATTGCAGCAACTGCTCATTCACCATTTGTCAACACAGAACACCTCTTGGCTGCAGACAGACCCCCCTGTGGCATCACAGTGTCACTCACTCCTGCAATTGTTTTCAATTATTCACTTCAGTATAATCCTTTATCAGTTGTTTCACAGGCTCAAGGAACACCAAATGACCTGATACTAGTGTGTAGCCCCAAATGTAGTGAAACTGTTGTATCCTTTTGTGGAAATTCACCCACCAGAGCCAAGATTTCTAAACCAACCCAGCCTAAGGTTATGGCAAAGAATAGCAGACTTCACCTGGCCACTGAAAAGTGCAGGAGGGGAGACTAATGCTGTTCTAGCCCTTTGGGACCCCCCTCTCACAGGGAGACAGTGCTCTATGCCAGCAACTGGTTTGCTATACATACTCTGTCTTGCAGGACAGATCCCATTTCTTTTTTTTTTTTTTAAGATTTTATTTATATATTTGACAGAGAGAAATACAGCCAGAGAGGGAACACAAGCAAGGGGAGTGAGAGAGGGAGAAGCAGACTTCCCGCCGGGCAGGGAGTCTGATGTGGGGCTCGATCCTGGGTTTCTGGGATCATGATCTGAGCTGAAGGCAGTCGCTCAACCGACTGAACCACCCAGGCACCCCGAGGACAGATCCCATTTCTACAAGAGGTAATTTCCAGGTTGATGTTTAGCTAAGGTTTTCAAAATTCATTCCACCCTTATTAATTGGAATTCCGGTTTTATTTTAACCACACTTTTTCCCTGTGACTGTAGGAGATAAGAATCTTTTTATATGATAATGATCTTTAAATGGTACTTAATAGACCACGTGGTTTTACAGAGTGTACTAAGATGACACTTGTTTGACTTCAACTTGTCATTTCCTTTGTGCAAGGCTTCCAAAACAGCACACCCAAGCTGGACAACCTCAAAGTCTAATGGTTACCATTGCCATGTATAGATCAAATGATGCAGCTACCACATAACCAACTCCTCTCCCTTCCACCTGGAGCCCATCCTAATTTTGCCACAAATGAGAGTCTTTGTAATTATGATGCAAAAATGTACAGGCCAGATTATCACTACCCCACTAATTTAAACAATACAATCTTGATTGTCATCTCATCTCTCCGGTGATTGATCTAGTCATTGGATCTCCCTTGGAGATAGGCTTTCTGGGTTGACTCCTAGGACCAACTGCCTTAACTCTGATTCTCTCTGTAAGCATAGCCTAAGTAAATATATCTATAGGTATAGTTTCCATCTGAGAGTAGATCCCAGAGAACAGGAAGGTGGTGCTTTGTCCAACAATTTATCTATCTGTTCCTGACTCCCTTTGTTTGGGGGTTGCCCCAGGATGTGTTATATATGAGCAGTATTCACCTTACTTCCCAAGCTATGGCATCAGAGACACTCCTGGACAGAAAGTTGGAAGAATATGTTGTAGGCTTGAAAAGGGAAGCTCTTTGTGAGAAGGGAGCCAACTCAGTGTGGAGCTGGGTGCCACAGCACAGTCCCGCTAGAAGCAGAGCTGAGACCAAGACAACATAAGCAGATGCAAAAGAAGAAACAAATACTTCTTTAGAAGAGGGTGAGGCACTCTTCTCTGTGAGTTGCCAGAGTACTCTGCACATGCTTTGATAATGGACTGATTTTATTTTTAAGCTGGGCCCTGAGCTCTTGAGAACAAATATTAAATCTTAATTGTATGTGTGCTCTAGTGTGCCTTGGTACATATTAATTACATGGCCCATATTTTCAGAATGAATACATAAAAGATTATACATGGAAATGCATCTTTATTGTTGTTCATCATTCTCCAAGAACTTGTTTTTACATTGTGTACTTACATGATTTTAGTCTTTATAAGGGGTCATGTTTTATCAGACCCATTTTTATAGATGTAGAAACTATTTGAAATGTCTCCAAGATCATTAAAGATTACCTACCTAGGTGGTAAGTAAATGGACGTTCCCTTGAAATAGCAGACATGACTTCAATGAAGCAAATTAAGTGTAAATCACTTGCTGCTGGATCTTTTTGCAAAGCAAACTTGATTGAGAAGAGATTGAAGTTTTAAAGTGCAGTAAAGTTTGTCGGAGAAGAAAGTCTATAGACATGGAATCCAGGGCACTAAAGTACACTTTCCCTCTTTCAATGATGTTCAAAGCTCATATAGATGTTAAAACTCTATTTCTCCAGGCTCAGGGAACAATGGTAACAATTCATTCTCTGCTTGACCCTAAATTCCAGTTGCCATAACAACTTGAGACAGTTCTATAAATGAAGATGTGTTTATTGTACAATTTTGCATTGAGAGAAAAAGAGAGAAAGGGAGGTATACCCAAATATACATTTTCCTATGTGTACCATCTGTAATGTTGAATTCTTTAAAGATTTCTTTAATTAGCCTACATGTAAATACACTTGCTTTGAAGTATATTGACTCTAAGTGCACTTCAATTTGAAATGGCTTTCTGCTTTTTTAACGGTACAGAAAGGGCTTATCTAGCTATCCCAGGCAAGTATAGCAGAGATATTTCTGCCTGAAATGAACTAACTAATAACCTCAATTCACTCATTCATTGTCACAGTAGAGACCTAGTTAGAAGGAGAATCATAACAAAGGCAGCAGAGAACCCAGAAGAAAAGCTGTAAAATCATATAGGAATCAAGACTGGCAGGACAAGATAGGCTCCTGATTAGGGGAACAAAAAAGCTAAGGACCAAAGAAATGATGTCATTTTCCTCTCTTTTTTATAAATAAGACTGAAAGAGATTACCTTAGGCCAAGCTCTTCAGAATGTTTTGACTATCCATAAAAATCACATTAGGGTCCCCTCATTAAGACAGTCACTGCGGTAATTAACCAAGATAAGACAACAATTTATAAACAAGTTATAAAAGCCCTGGTTTCCTTATCCAGATGGGGTTCTGATACTCTGCATGATTATTATTATCTATTTTCACAGCTATGTAGTACTCAAGTGTTTACAAAACAACTGCACATACATTGCCTCTTTGGGTTTTCACAACAGCTCCAATTTAGAAGCAAGGAAACAGGTTGGAGAATATGAAATCGCAAAGATGCTGAGAGGAAATGACTATAGGACCTCGGACCTATGCCTCCCTGAGGTTTGGTTGCTTAATATGTAAAGTTAAATGATAAAATATGGCTCAGAAAGCTTATTGTGAAGATGAATGTATTTCATATACTGGAATGTGCTGTATGACGTAAGGCTTTATTTTTAGATTAGAAATTTACAGTGTTGTGTTTTTTTTTTTTAACTTCCTTGATGAGGAAAAAAACCCCTCCTGTTTTGAGACTGGCTCACTGTCACATTGGATTTAAGATTAGGGCATACACTTTTTAAAAGCAATTTATAGTTTTTAGCAAAAAAAAAAATTGCATATAATTATGCTTGTACAATATGTAATCAGATGTGTGGTTGCATGGGACATAAGAATATGTGGCATAACAGAGAAATTCTGGTGAGAATTATAAAGTGGCACAAAAGCTTTTGTGAAACTTAAGAAATTTAAGCATGGCCTTAAGGCCTTAAAAATCAGATCCAATCTCAAATAACAAGGCACACTGATTTGATAAGAAGGACTACAACAAATAATAAATAGCTATAAATAAATACCATCCTCTTTCTCTTCCCCTACCCCCAAAATGCATTGCAGGATTCAAAAGAGAGAAGTTCTAGATGCAAGGAATTACATGAGACATAAAAGACATTAATAAATATGATACTGCAGTAATCCATGGAATTTTAAAATAAAGACACAAGCCCCAGGGATGGGGCTTTGCCATTGTAATACCTACAGGAGGAAAGGAAACAAGGCTTTCAGACAAAATAGTATCAAGAAGTGAGTCATGGCATCAGTCCTACAGAGCAAATAGGTGGTGGTTTAAATATATGTTGACTACACTAAGCAACATGTCTTAGCCTCACATCCAGAAATGGAAACTGATCTAGTAACTCTGAAAACTTTAAGAGACTTTAACAAATAAAGAATGGCAGTGCTTTGAAAGAACCATTGACAAAGGAGGGCCCAGGGAACCCTCACATGTAAATTAACTACTGCTGAAAATTTATACATAATTATAATCGGAAGCAATTTTAAGACACAGTATCTCTAAAATGCTAAATATACAGAAATTCAACCAAGCACTTGGGGATTTGAAATCATGAAAAATAAATATTGCAGTTAATAAATGAGCATGCTTAAAATAACTGGAAAGAAATATAGAACATAAAGCAAGAATGGAACTCTATTTAAAAAATAATATTTATTTAAAAGAAAACTAAATAAACTTTTGGAGTGCCTGACTGGCTCAGTTGGTAGATCAAGGAACTCTTTTATTTTTCTTTTTTTTTAGATTTTATTTATTTGACAGAGAGAAACACAGCCAGAGAGGGAACACAAGCAGGGGGAGTGAGAGAGGGAGAAGCAGGCTTCCTGCCGAGCAGGGAGCCTGATGTGGGACTCGATCCCGGGTCTCCAGGATCATGGCCTGAGCCGAAGGCAGTTGCTTAACCAACTGAGCCACCCAGGCGCCCCAAGAACTCTTTTATTTTTAATGATTTTATTTATTTACTTGACAGACAGAGATCACAAGTAGGCAGAGAGGGAGGCAGAGAGAGAGGAGGAAGCAGGCTCCCCGTTTAGCAGAGAGCCCAATGCGGGCTCAATCCCAGGACTCTGAGATCAAGACTTGAGCTGAAGGCAGAGGCTTAACCCACTGAGCCACCAGGTGCCCTAGATCAAGGAACTCTTGATCTCAAGGTCATTAGTTCAAGCCCCATGTTTGGCATGGAGCCTACTGAAAAAAAAAAATACAATAGAAATAGAAAAACCAAATAAACTTTTATAGAGAGGAGTTTAAAAGTATGCTTAATATTCTAGATTGTCAGAATGGCATCAGCCTTAACACCACTAGAAGGTGGAAGTCATTTGAGTAATGTCTTTAAAATTCAGAAGGAAGCTTACACCCAGCATAAAAGTATACATTCAATCAAAATATTAAACAAGTGGGAAAACAGAAAAGCTACATGAAGTCACAAGGAATTGCCTCTTATTAAACAGTTTCAATAACACTTAGGTTATACATTGCCCTAAGAAGGGTAAGGAATCTAAGAAAATCCAGACAGGTGGGAAACAGATTACAGATCAAATACAAGGAGGGGAAAGAATTCCAGGGTGGAGGTGGGGCGCCCCATGGTGGCACAAGCCTGGAGTCCAGGGGCTGGTCCCAGAGGTTACAAGGACATCATAAGAACAGAGTAGATACTGTCATATTACATCCTGTGAACAGCCAGTGAGAGGAATCTCAGGGTTCTGCCACAGCAGCTGAAGCAAGATTAGTGATCAAAACATTGAAAAGAAAACAGAGAAACAAAAAGCAAAAACTCCAAACAAAAAAGAGTCAATTATACTTGACCCTTGAACAACATGGGTTTGAACCACGCTGGTCCCTTTCTTAGCAGATTTTGTATGGTGCAGTACTGCAGGTATATTTTCTCTTCATTGTAATTTTCTTAGTAGCATTTTCCTCTCTCTGCATAATTTATCATAAGAATATAGCATATAGTACCTATATGTAGAAAATAAGTGTCATCGGATTGTTTATGTTTCAGGAAGGCTTCCAGTCAACAGTAGGACATTAGCAGTTAGTTTTTTGGGGAGTGAAAAGTCATTCAGGGACTGTCAACTGCACAGAGTGGTGTTGACACATAACCTTACATTTTTTTTTTAACACCCTAACCCTGACGTTTTTCAAAGGTCAACTATACAGTTGAAAGAAGTGTAATCATAGTACAGTATGTGACATTGTTTATTGTGATAATACCAGACATATACATTGTATATATTTTTTATTAATATATAGTGCAGTATTTGTTTCAGGAGTACAGGTCTGTGATTCATCAGTTTTACACAATTCACAGAACTCACCACAGCACATACTCTCCCCAATGTCCATCACCCCACCATCCCATCCTTCCCATCCCTTTCCTCTCCAGCAACCCTCAGTTTGTTTTCTAAGATTAAGACTTTCTTATGGTTTGTCTCCCTCTCTGGTTTCATCTTGTTTCATTTTTCCCTCCTTCTCTTATGATCCTCTGTCTTGTTTCTCAAATTCCTCATATCCGTGAGATCATATGATAATTGTCTATCTCAGATTAACTTAATTTGCTTAGCATAATACCCTTGAGTTCCATCCACATCATTGTAAATGGCAAGATTTCAGGGGCTTGATGGCTGCATAGTATTCCATTGTGTGTGTGTGTGGTGTGTGTGTGTGTGTGTGTGTGTGTGTGTACCACATCATCTTTATCCATTCACCTGTTGATAGGAATCTAAGCTCTTTTCATAATTTGGCTATCGTGGACATTGCTTCTATAAACATTTTGGTACATGTGCCCCTTTGGATTACTACTTTTGTATATTTAGGGTAAATACCCAGTAGTGCAATCGCTGGGCAATAGGGTAGCTCAATTTTCAACTTTCTGAGGATCCTCCATACTGTTTTCCAGAGTGGCTGCACCAGCTTGCATTCCCACCGAGAGTGTAGGAGGGTTCTCCTTTCTCTTCATCTTTGCCCACATCTGTCATTTTCTGACTTGTTAATTTGAGCACTTCTGACTGGTGTCAAGTCGTATTTTACTGTGGTTTTAATTTGTATTTCTCTGATGTCAAAAGATGTTGAGCACTTTGGATGTCTTCTTTGCAGAAATATCTATCTGTTCATGTCTTTTGCCCATTTCTTGCTTGGATTATTTGTTCTTTGGGTATTGAATTTGGTAAGTTCTTTATAGATTTTGGATACTAGCCCTTTATCTGAAATGTCATTTGCAAATATCTTCTCCCATTCTGTCAGTTGTCTTTTGGTTTTGTTGGCTGTTTCCTTTGTTATGTAAAAGCTTTTTATCTTGATGAAGTCCCAATAGTCAATTTTTGCCTTTCCTTCCCTTGCTTTTGGCAATGTGTCTAGGAAGAAGTTGCTGCGGCTGAAATTGAAGAAATTGCTGCCTGTGTTCTCCTCTAGGATTTTGATGGAGTCCTGTCTCACATTGAGGTGTTTCATACATTTTGAGTCTTTTTTTTTAAGATTTTATTTATTTGACAGAGAGAAACACAGCAAGAGGGAAAACAAGCAGAGGGAGTCAGAGAGGGAGAAGCAGGCTTCCCGCCAAGCAGAGAGCCTGATGTGGGGCTCGATCCTAGAACTCCAGGATCATGACCTGAGCCAAAGGCAGACACTTAATGACTGAGCCACCCAGACACCCCAATCTTGAGTCTGTTTATGTGTGTGGTGTAAGGAAATAGTCCAGTTTCATTATTCTGTATGTGGGTGTCCACTTTTCCCAACACGATTTGTTGAAGAGACTATCTTTTTTCCATTGGACATTCTTTCCTCCTTTGTCAAAGATGAGTTGACCATAGAGTTGAGGATCTATTTCTGGACTCTTTTCTGTTCCACTGATCTATGTGTCTGTTTCTGTGCCAGTATAATACTGTCTTGATGATTACAGCTTTATAATAGGCTTGAAGTCTGGAATTGTGATGTCACCAACTTTGGTTTTGGCATTGTGTATATTCTTTTTTTTTTACTATACAAAAGGGTATTTTATTTTTTTATTACATCATTTTATTTTTTCAGTGTTCCAAGATTCATTGCTTATGCTCCACACTCAGTGCTCCATGCAGTACGTGCCCTCAATACCCACCACTAGGATTACCCATCCCACCATCTTTGCCCCTCCATGACCCCCAGTTTGTTTCTGAGTCCAAAATCTCTCATGTTTCATTTCCCTCCCTGATTTATCCCAATTCATATTTCCTTTCCTTCTCCTACTGCCCTCCATATTACTCCTTCTGCTCCACAAGTGAAACCACATGGTATTTGACTCTCTCTGCTTGGCTTATTTCACTCAGCATAATCTCCTCCAATCTGGTCCATGTTGCTACAAAAGCTGGATATTCATCTTTCTGATGGAGGTGTATTATTCCATTGTATATATGGACTATATCTTCTTTATCCCTTCGTCTGTTGAAGGGCATCTTGGCTCTTTCTATAGTTTGGCAATTGTGGCCATTGCTGCAATGAACATTGGGGTACATGTGGCCCTTCTTTTCACTACATCTGTATATTTGGGGTAAATACCCAGCAGTGCAATTGCAGATCATAAGGTAGCTCTATTTTCAATTTTTGGAGGAATCTCCACATTGTTTCCCAAAGCAGCTGCACCAACTTGTATTCCCACCAATAATATAAGAGGGTTCCCCTTTCTCCACATCCTCTCTAACACTTGTTGTTTGCTGTAGAGTAACTCTATGAAACAGGAACTGCAGTTATTCCTATGAGTGAACACACCAAATCTCCTTCAAGCTTTTGCAGCTGGCTCTAAAGGAAAAGGGTAGTTTCCTTTTAAATTCTATTTTCTAGGTTAAATAGTGTTATTAGTACCAATTTCCTCACTTTACTAAGAATTATATTCACAGACATAGAAGATCAAGATTTGTAGTTCATCTTGTCTTCTTTCACTGACTCACTCTGTGTCAGAGATATCCTTGAGGTCCCAAACTCTCTGTGTTCATACCCCATTTAAGTGTTCAACTCTCAGACACTGAGGGCCAGTAAGCTGTCCCTTTCTGCTGCCCACTATTCCTAGGAATTTTCCACTTCCATTTGCAGATCTTCATTTAAAACCAATATGTGTTTTAGTATGTCCTTAGCAAGACTCAGATGGCATATTTTCATTGTAGGAGAGCTGCTTGGAAAATACACACATAGAGAGAATACCAAACTGATCCCAACTTTATTTAAAACTTTGACATATTGTTCATGAATTTCTTTTTTTTTAAGATTTTATTTATTTATTTGACACAGAGAGAGATCACAAGTAGGTATAGAGGCAGACAGAGAGAGGAGGAAGGCAGACGCCCTGCTAAGCAGAGAGCCCGACATGGGCCTCGATCCCAGGACCCTGAGATCCTGACCTGAGCTGAAGGCAGAGGCTTTAATCCACTGAGCCACCCATGCACCCAATGTTCATGAATTTCTTTGCATGAGTTTTCATACTCATCTTGATTGCTGAGATTTTGCTACTGCTAGCTCTAGTTCCTACCAGACCAGACACTACCTTTAGTTAGATCTGTATCAGTAAAGGCATTAAAATTCATTATTAAAAACTGTACACTTAGCACTTCCATTTAAACAGAAAAATATATTTTTTAATATATTAGTCAAATCTTGAAGCACCTGGGTGGCTCAGTCAGTTAAGTGTTTGACTTTTAATTTCAGGATCTCAGAGTCATGAGATCAAGCCTCACATTGGGCTCCATGCTCAGCATGGGATTCTCTTGGGATTCTTTCTTCCTCTCCTTCTGCCCCTGCCCCATTGCTCACCTAAGTGTATGCTCTCTCTCTCTCTAAATTTTTTTTAAAAAAATTTATTAGTCAAATCTTGCCATTATCACTTGTACTACCCATAACCAAATTTCTAAAGTATAAGTCTCCATTTGATCTTGAGAGAAGTGGAGAAAGCAGAGCAGGAAAAGGAAGAGCAAAATGAGTTGCATTTTCTGAAGGTCACCTAAGAGTTAGAGGCACTAGATGGAACTAGGGATTCAGGTGGGTCAAGCTCCATCAGGGTGCTGTCAGCACTGGGCACAAAGTCATACAGTCCAGATTCTGGCATGATCAGTCTGGGGTCATTTGCTGAGTCCCTCAGTATCATGCAAGGAATCAGCTTTGTAAATCCCCTGTCACAATTCAAGATAAGATAAAGGACCAAATCAGTTGAAATAGGTGTTCTCATATGTTTTAAATGTTGTCATTTGTAAAGAAAGTATATTAGTTCAGGATATCTCACATGGGATGCACAAAGTCCAGCAAGTAAATTTTAGTTTAGGATAAAGACAGTAAGTTTAAACACTGGAGATGTCCCTGGACATGTGTGTTCCTTGACGCTCAAAATTAGAGTCAGGTTGCTCATTTGCCTAAGGAGTTGACGATAAGATTTAGGGAGAAATTAACATAGATGAGTAATGACAGTGATAATAATGATAATCAGCATTATTGGGAGGCAATGGGATAAAGTAATACTGAAAAGGCAGCCTCACATTCAACTCCCAAGAATGAAAAATGACCTAGGCCATTTGGTGCTATATAATCTTAAGCAATTTATATAGCTCAATCCAAAATCTTAATCTTTAATAGAGGGATAATGATAACTCTAACTCACAGAAATCTTGTAAAGATCAAGGTAAAGCAAGTAAAGTTCTTAATAAATTTCTTCACATGTATACAAACTTGATTAAAAATATATATACTATTAAAATATAGATATATGATTCATTATTGAACAAGTATCATCTGCTTAATAATTACATATATTTTTTCTCTTGTCCTTACAATAACTCTATTAAAATCCCATGTTTCAGGCAAGAAGGCAGCACCATGGAGGTCAGAGGAAATGTGCTCATGCTAACATTACCAGAACTAGTCCAACGAGCTATACACAGACATGTCTGTCTCCAAATCATATACCTTTCCATTCCAACCCTGAACCACTGAGTCTGTAAGCCTAAGAGGTTGTAATATACCAAGAAACATAGAAAGAACATTTCACAAATGTCTGCAAATATGAAAGACATTATATAAATAGGCATATAATAAATTAACCAAAAATAATCTTCTCCAAGATACATCTCCAATAGGGTGATTTCTTCCCGTTTCATCTTTAAAAATTAAGATATGATGTGTATAATAAAATGTCCAGGACTTAAGAGCAGAGATTGTAGAGTTTTGAAAACCATTTACACTTGCTTAACCTATATCACTATCATAAAATAAGACATTTTTATCATTTCAAAATTCCTTCTTGTGCCTGCCCAGATTATCCCCACTTGCATTCCAGAGGTAATCACTCTTCTGGTTTATATCATCACATATTTTTTAAACTGTTTTAGAAATGCTTATTAAGTTTTTAATTTAAATATTAAATTTAGAAATGCTTATTAAATTTTTTCATCTGTCTTTTTTTATCAGGATAATGATTCTTAAATTCATATATGTTATACCAGTTATCATTAGTTGCATTCCTTTTTGCTGATGAATAGTATTTCATCATCCAAATATACATATTAATCAATCCTCTCACTGATGGCTATTTGAGTTACTTCAACTTATAGTTTATTATGAATAAAGCTAGTGGGATTATGCATACATATATCTCGGTCTGAACACACCTAAGATTGTAATTGCTTAAAAATAAATTCTACATTTACCTTTATAGGAAACTGCTAAAATTGTTTTAATTTTAAAATTAAAAATTTTTGAAACAATTTTTAATTTTAAAATAATTTTCCAAAGTGGTTATACCATCTTACATATCCAGCAAAAATGTTCAAGAATTCTAGTTGTTGAGTGCCTGGGTTGCTCAGTGGGTTAAAGCCTCTGCCTGTGGCTCAAGGTCGTGATCTCAGGGTCCTAGGATGGAGGCCTGCATCAGGCTCTCTGCTCAGCAGGGAGCCTGCTTCCACCTCTCTCTCTCCCTGCCTCTCTGCCTGCTTGTGATATCTCTCTCTGTCAAATAAATAAATGAAATCTTTTTAAAAAAAGGAATTCTAGTTGTTGTATGTCTTGCCAACATTTAGTGTTGCCAGTATCTATAAATATGTCCATTTTGGTGGACAGTATTGTGACACCACAGACAATTTAACTTAGGATTTCCCTGATGATAGGGATATTAAGCATTTTTATATGTGTTTTTGTCCAAAGGCCTATCTTTCTTTGTGAAATGTTTGTTCAAATATTGTGCTCATTTAAAAAAAATGGGTGATTTTCTTTTTATTTTATTTAGATGTTGAAGTTCTTTGTATATTTGGGGTGTAAGACCTTTGAAACATATATGTATGATGAATACTTTATTCCTGTTTGTGGTTTGACTATTATTTTCTTAGCACTGACTTTTGATGATCAGAAATTTTAATTCTGATGAAGTTCATTTTTTTTTATTTTTTATGATTAATGCAGTCTGTTTTTTCCATAAGAAATCTTTCCATATGCCAAGTTTGCACAGATAATTACATATAACTTCTGCAATAAGCTACCTTTTACCCTTGGTTTATGATCCATCTGACATTAACATGTTTTTTGAAATTGCTTGACATGAGAAAAAGTCACATATTTGTTTTCCAGTATGATATCCAAAAGTTCCAGTACTATTTTCTGAAAAGACTTTTTTTTTCCCATGGAATTGCTCAGGTGTTTTTGTTTGTTTGTTTTTGTTTTTAATCAATTGGTGATATATGTAGACTATTTATGCCCTAAGGTAAAAAAAAAAAAAAAAAATAGGATGTGAAGCTCACTTGTGTCTTTCCTTTCAAGGATCATAGCTTTGCACCGTTTAGAAAGAGTTACTTATAGTTGGAAATGCCAACACCCCTCTATCAGAAAAGGAGAGGCCCAGAAGGCAGGAAATCAGTAAGGATATAGTTAAACTCAAAGGCATCAATAGTCAACTGGATATAATTGACATCTATAGCCTACTTCATCCAACAACAGCATAATGTAATTTTTCTCAAGCTCACATGGGACACTCACCAAGATATGCCACATTCTAGGCCATAAAAAACACATTAACAAATGTTAAAAAAAATAAATAGTACAATTATTACAATATATGTCTGATTTCAGACCACAAAGGAGTAAACCAGAAATCAACAACAAAAATAAAGTCAGAAAATTCCAAATAGTTGGAGATTAAACTACATACTTCTAAATAACACATGAATCAAAGAAAAATCTCAAGAGAAATTAAAAACTATTTTTAACTCAATTACAATGAAATACATAATTTAAAAATGTGTGGGATGCAGCAAAGGCAGTGCTTAGAGGAAAATGTATAGCATTGAATGACTATATTAAAAAAGAGAAAAGAACTAAAAACAATAATCTTAGTTTCCATATACAAAAACAAGAAGAGAAAATTAAATCAGAAAAGGGAGTAAACGAGGGGCACCCATTGGCTCAGATGGAAGAGTATGCAACTCTTAATCTTGGGGTTGTGAGTTTGAGCTCTATATTGGGTACAGAGATTTCTTAAAAAATAAAATCTTAAAAAAAAGAATTAAATGAAAGAGGGAAATAAATGAAATTGAAAACAGGAAATTGGTAAATAAAATCAACACAACCAAATTCATCAGAAAGATTTTTAAAAAGATAAGCCTTCAGCTACACTTACTGAGAGAAAAAAAAAAGTAAGAAGACACAGGTTACTAATATCAGAATCGAAAGAGGGGACATTACAACAGATACCATCAAAATCACAACATCCACAATAAGCTAACTATGGAAAGAGCCTAGATATCCATCACCAGACAAATGGATAAAGAAGACGTGAGTATATATATATATATATATATATATATATATATATATATATATTATGATGGAATACTATGCAGCCATGAAAACCCCCCAAATCTTGCCATTTGCAATGACATGGACAGAACTAGAGGCTATTATGCTAAGCAAAATAAGTCAATCAGAGAAAGACAATTATCACATTATCTCAATGATATGAGGAATTTGAGAAAGAAGACAGAGGATCATAGGGGAAGGGAGGGAAAAATGAAACTAGATGAAACCAGAGACGGAGACAAACCATAAGAGGCTATTAATCTCCAGAAACAAACTGAAGTTTTCTGGGGGGGTGTATGGAGGGGAAAGGATGGGGTGGCTGGATGATGGACATTGGGGAGGATACATGCTATGGTTGAGTGCTGTGAATTGCACAAGACTTATGAATCACAGACCTGTACCTCTGAAACAAATAATGCATTATATGTTAATAAAAATAAAATAAAATAAATAAAAATTTAAAAATTTAAAAAAGAAAAGACAGTAATTATATGTAAGACCTCTTTACACAGTGCCATACACTTGCTAACTTAAAAATTAAAAAAAAAGAAAGAAAAAAAGGACAATAAAAAAGCACTATGAACAACTCTGTGCTCACAAATTTGATAATCAAGATGAAATGGACCAATTCCGGGGTGCCTGGGTGGCTCAGTTGTTAAGTGTCTGCCTTCAGCTCAGGTCATGATCCCAGAGTTCCAGGATTAAGTCCCAAGATCCAGCCCCTGTAGAGCTCCCTGCTCAGCAGGAAGCCTGCTTCTCCCTCTTCCTCCTTGTGTTCCCTCTCTAGCTGTGTCTCTCTCTGTCAAATAAACAAATAAAATCTTAAAAAAAAAAGAAAAGAAAAGAAAAAAGAAATGGACCAATGCCTTAAAAAACATAGTCTGCCAAAACTCACACATAAAATAAATAGAATCTGAATAGGTCTATACCTATTAGTGAAGTTGAATCAATAATAACCTTTCAAAGCACAAAGAACCAGGCTCAAGTGGATTCACTGGCAAATTCTATTAAACATGTAATGAAGAACTGATACTAATTCTTTATAATCTTTTCCATAAATAAAAGCAGAGGGAATGCTTCCTAACTCATCTATGGGTTCAATACTATATGAAAACCAGACAAAGATATTGGAAGAAAAGAAAACCATAGATAATTATCTTTCATGAGTAGGATGTAAAAATCCTCAAGAAAATATTAACAAGTCAAATCCAACAATGCATAAAAAGAATTATTAAACATGTCTGAGTTGAATTTATCACAGGTACACAAGGTTAGGACATTTAAAATCAATTAATATAATCCTTCACATCAATACAATAACAAAGAAAAATCATATGACCATAATAATAGATGCAGATAAAAACAAAAATTCAATAGCTATTTATGATAAATATTGTCAGAAAATTGGGAATGGAGAGGCACTTTCTCAGCTTAAAGAACATCTATAAGAAATCTAAAGCCAACATCATACTTGATGATGAGAAACTGTAAGCTTTTTAACCAAGACCATAAAAAGGCAAAGATGTCCTTTCTTACTACACTTTTTCAGCTTCCTTTTGTACTAGAATTCTTGGCTAATATAATAAAACAAGTAAAGTAAATAAAAAGCATACCGATTGGAAAGGAATAAATAAAACTGTCTTTGGTAATGATATGATTGTCCATGCAGAACATTCAAAACCGTCAACAAAACAAAACAAAACCCTCTAGGAACTAATAAGTGATTACAGAAAGGTTTTCAGAATACAAGTTTAACATACAAAAGTCAATCACTTTCTTATATACCAGCAATGAAAAAGTGGAATTTGAAATAAATTGCACAATATCATTTGCAGAACAACCCCAAAATGAAATACTTAGGTATAAATCTAACAAAATATGTACAAGATACATGTGAAAACTTACAAAATTTTGATGAAGAAATCATAGTGATATTCCATATTCATGGAATATGAATTAGATACTGTCAATATTTAAGTCTTTCCCAAATTGATCTATAGAGTCAATGTAATTCCAGTCAAAATTCCAGCAGGCTATTTTGTGGAGATCCACAAACTGATTCTAAAGTTTATATGGAGAGGCAAAGACCCAGAAGAACCAACTCAATATTGAAAGAGAACAAAGTCAGAAGACTGACATTACCTGACCTTAAGACTTACTGTAAAACCACAGTGAACAAGACAATCTGGTATTGGTAAAAGAATAGATACATAGATCAAGAAACAGAATAGAAATCTCAGAAATAGACTCATATATACACAGTCAACTAATCTTTGAAAAAAGAGCAAGCACAATATAATGGACCAGAGATAGTCTTTTCAACAAACAGTGCTGGAACCACTGAACCTCCGCATGCATATAAATAATTTTAGACACAGACCTTATACTCTTCACAAAAAATAACTCAATATTAATAGAGATGTAAATGTAAAATGCAAACTGTAAAACTATCAGAAGATAACATAGAAGAATATCTAGATGACCTTGGCTATGGTGATGATGATTTAGATACAACACCAAAGGCATGATCTATGAAACAAAAGATTGATAAGCTGGGCTTAATTATAATGAAAAACTTCTGCTTTGCAAATACATTATTTAAAAAAATGAGAGGGACGCCTGAGTGGGTCAGTCAGTTAAGCATCTTCTGTCGGCTCAGGACATGATCCCAGGGTCCTCGGATTGTGCCAGGAGACAGCTCCGGCAACAGTCAGGGCTTCCAGAAGGTGGGGATGGCGTCGGCGATATGAAATGAGAGAGCCCCTATGATTCTTTTCCGATCACCTGCCAGGCATCTCTGCCTTGCTGGCTCTCAGTGTCTTAATTATAGGCAACAAGTTAAAGATTCTCATGAAGGAACATTTTTTTTTTTTTTTTTACAGAGAGTGATTTTTGATTATACAGTGTCTTTGTTAGAGAAACATAGTGCTTTGATTAGTGAAACATGTTTTTGCAGGGGCACCTATCTACAGTTCAGAGTTAACTCCCTGAATGAATCAAACCAAGGACATGTTGTTCAGTAAGGTTTTTTACAGTTTCTTACATTTGGCGCCTGGATGATAAGGGGTAGACTAATGATATGGTGTTTTTGTTTCTGTTTTTGTTTTTTTAAAGATTTTATTTATTTGACAGAGAGAAACACAGCCAGAGAGGGAACACAAGCAAGGGGAGTGAGAGAGGGAGAAGCAGGCTTCCCGCTGAGCAGGGAGCCCAATGTGGAACTCCATCCTGGGTCTCTGGGATCATGACCTGAGCCGAAGGCAGTTGCTCAACCAACTGAGCCACCCAGGCGCCCCGATATGGTGTTTTTTAAGCAAGTCTTACAAATAAGAGGCAATTCAAAGGCTTAGATGAGTTGTGTATAATGTTTTAGCTACATTATTAATACAATGACCAAAAGTTAGTCTGTCTGGCATCAAGGAGAAAGATAACTTCTTTTGCAAAGGTAAAATCATTTGCTCAAGCCTGTTTTCCATGACTGGGTGCAGATCTCTTTATTTATGGATCCTTTGTGTGCGTGGCAATGTCCTTGCTAGTATAGTTTTTATTTCTTATATTAAGCCCTTTATTTAACCATTTAAAAACCCTGACAATCTCCTCCACAGAGCTGCAGGATATCTAAGATTAAGCTATTTTTTTTAAGATTTTATTTATTTGAGAGAGAGAGAATGAGTAAGAGAGAGCATGAGATGGAAGAAGGTCAGAGGGAGAAGCAGACTCCCCGCAGAGCAGGGAGCTTGATGTGGGACTTGATCCCAGGACTCCAGGATCATGACCTGAGCTGAAGGCAGTGGCTTAACCAACTGAGCCACTCAGGCACCCAAGATTAAGCTATTTTTAATGATGGTCAGTCTGAAAAGGCTCCACACTATATCATTCCAACAACACGAAATGCTAGAAAAACAAAACCATGGCAAACAGTTTTGACAGAAAATCAAAATGAAGCAAATGAAAACAAACAAAAAACAAAAATCAAAATCAAAAATAAAAACAATGTTTGTCCAGGAGTTTGGGAAATGGACAGATGCACAGATAGAGCCCAGAGGGTTTTAGGGCAGTGAAACTAGCCTGTATGATGCTACAATGGTGGATAACTGTCACCATATATTTGTCAGAACCCACAGAGTGCACAGCACCAAGAATGAACCCTAATGTAGACGATGCATCGTGGGTGATACTGATGTGTCCGTGTAGGTTCATCGACTGTAACACTTATACCAGTCAAGTCCTAAATACTGATAGTGGAAGAAGCCACACACGTGCAGGAGCAGAATATGTGAAATCTCTGTATGTTGTGCTCTAAAGAATAAAGTCTATTAAAAAAAAAAAAAGAGCCTTAACACATTTTCTCCAAGTTAATGGGAAAACAGGAAGTAAGATATTTGTCACTCCGTGATGGCCAGAACTGTAATTCCCATGTGTCAAATTTTATAAACAGAAGGACAAGATAGAGAAGTGCAAGGGCGTGTCTTTCAGGGACAGATAGTTTGTGTGTAAAGGGATTTGAGATGAGGGAGAATGGGGGCTTTAATAAGTAAGTTTAGTGAGATACAGTTGAAGCAGAAATAGTGAGAGATAGAGCCATGATGGGGGTGTAAAGTAGGTTATGTCAGACCAAGTAAGGCATTTATATTCAATTTATATTCCAGGGGAAGATGAGAGTGGTTAGTTACTTTCAAGCTAGGGAAAGACATATTGAAATGTGTTGAAATTAATTATTTTCCAGCATTATGAATAATGGATTAATGAAGAGCAAGTTCCTGATGAGGAAGCTAACTCATACACGAGATGAGGATGATAAGGTTGGGATAAAAAGAATCATCCCAATAGGAATTACAAAAGTAGCTTCAACATGACTTAGAGATTAATTGTGTATGATCATTTAAATGGACATTAATTGGGTATGGCCAGGAGACAAAGGAGGAACAAAACTTCAAGAATTTGATATGATCAGCCATGGGTATGCTTTTGCCATTAGCCAAAAGACCAACAGAAGCAGCAGCAAATGGAGAAGAACCAAATGCAATAAATAGAATGTCACTGTTTAGAGATGAGCATGTTGAGTTTATATGTATAATATGGAGAATCATCAAGGTAAGGATAATAATTGCAGTTGTGACTAAGGGTATGATCTACTCTCAATATGAGAAAAGAAAGGGGAGCAACACAAAACCTTCAAGAACTGCAACATTTAAAGTGCATTAGAGAAAAATAAGCAGTCAGAGCAGGTGGTGAAAACCAAGCAGATGCGATGTTACTAAAACCAGGCAAATGATGTTTCAGTAATGTAGGACTATTCAGCAGTACTTAATGCTTCTGAGAACTTTAAAATGAGATTGTCCAATTTTACCACCCTGAAAAATGTAATAAATAAATATGTTTTCCAAACATAAAAAAAAGATGAAAATCAGCCAAGGGAGGACTTGTTATTTCAAGGTATTATGGAATTGTCAATATTTGTATGGTTTTAGTATTAGGAAATGTGAGTGGGGCTTATTCAGATTCCGTGGCACTTTTAGAATATCTGTGGTTTACCAGCAATGTAAAAAAAAAAAAATTCAATAGTTCTTTATGAAATTAAAGAAGACATGCATTTTGTGGAGACCTATTCTATTCTTTGAGTTGATATCAGTTTTATGTACTTTAAAATTAACTTATGGGGGTCACCCTTGCCTTAACGTTGAAGAAAAAAAGGTAGACTCAGAGTCCATATAGATTGGCAACATTTAGCATTATTGGATTGGTCTAGATATAAAAGTCAAATAAATCCTTTTCATTGCTACAGCCTTCTGCCAAATGGAAGTAATCAACCTGCAAAGCCATTTATATCTTAATTTTTAATATTTAAGTTTTTCCTGAAACTAGGTCACACCGTTTGAATTATATTTTTTCTATTCCTGCATCCAGTTAACAGACATTTACTAGGCGCTGATTTTGCATGGCACTCTACTTTGGGAGACAGGGATCCAAGGGTGATTGAGTCCAAGTCTTGGCTCCCAAGAGGTTCACAGTCTGCTCAGGAATGAAGCAAAGTGCATAAACCTTTTTTATAGAATCATACATTTCAGCCTTTAATTACAAGCTTTCCTTCTAATAGAGTACTATTTTAAAGGTCTGACCTACTTGTATTCTGTGTCAAATCAAGAACTTGGCTGAGCAGGTGCACTCTCTCCTCTGATTTTTAACAAGAAGAATCAATAGCAGGGGTGGTTCTCCTTCTTTGAAATTCTCCACAAAGGTCTGTAACAATTTTTGTTGTTGCTAATTTTAAAATTTCAAGATTTACTAAATTATCGCATATGCTTGCACAAATAATGAGAGCCTCTCTTCTCTGATCTGTGATCATCTTCTCTAAGGGAGACACAGATGGTAGGTATTTGAAACACCCAGAAATCAGAGACCATTGTACGTCAGTAGGTCACACCAACTCTCTGGATTATGTCATGCTTGCTTATTTTCACTGTAGTTTTAATCAGATGTGAAGCATAATGATAGAGTAAATCCTTGCTCATAAGAAACAGTATTTACAAGCATTATGAAAAGAGGGCAAATAAAACCCAAAATCCTTGAATGAAGTTTAGGAGCGGCTGGGGGATGGATTCTGAGGGAAGGCCAACTCCTAAAATAAACAATGCTTTGTACTCTTTTCAGAAAATCTTATTAAATAAATACCCTATCCTGATAATATACTACTTATATTAAAGGATTTCTTAAAGTATCTTAAAGAAGGGAATTCTTCTACATAAAAATCTACTTCTTGACTAATATGTTCGCAAAATACATAGACGCTTGCTTTGCTAAAGGCAACAGCATTTTCCTCAAATCTGTTGTTTGATGAGCTGAATATGAGTGCTATTCATGCAAGGCCATTTACCTAACATTCACCTTGGATTAGTGGACTGGTTAGTTAGGTCTTCACAACCCAGGGAGATTTCAAAAATTGGAGCTTCTGGAACACACTCCCAGAAATTCAGGTTTACCGGCGTCAGGTATGTTCCTATACCAAAAGCTCCCACTAGTGATTCTGAGCCACTTGCATTTGGAACTACTCAGTGGAAAAGAACAGCTAGAGTGAATTTTTAAAATACATCTCACCTGAAATACCTTTAAACTTCTGATTACTTATGAGTGTAGTAATAAGGTGGGCATTTTTTAGCTGAGAAAAACTAGTTTTGAGGAACACTGAACGGTATCCACTTTCACTCAATAAATGAGGAAACTAGGACCAAAACCTAAGTAAGCATGCCTTTTTATTTCATTATAAGCATGACCTGTGAGGTTGTGTGTGTGGGATATAATCTGATATAACCACAGATATCTATTATGGAGATAAGTAGAAGATGGAAAGATACATAGATAATTAGATACATAGATAAATAGATGATACATAGATAGACAAATAAATTAAGTTGTCCAAAAGAATTCAGTTCTACAGGAAATTTTTAACAGTTTATTTGGGCCATGCATTATGTTAGGCAAACACAAAACATGCTTTTTTCATCACCAAAAAACTTCACAGAAGGAAAATAAGGTCAGGAACATTAATCAATAATTGTAATATGGTATAATAGACCAGAAATATAGTATAAAATACTTTGATAGGATAATAATTTGAAGGTGGAATTACAAGGTGATAAACAAGAAAAATAAGCAGTTATTTATCATTGAATACTGACATGGCATTAACCTGAGACTGGTTGTCCCCTTTTTGGTGGGAGGAAAGAGTGATAAAAGATTTGTTACATCATTTTCTATTTCATTACAGGGTTGTATATTTCCTGGGAGTGACTACGTACATCATTAGTTAGACAATCACTAGGATGTCATTAATGGACCCCATAGCCACAAACACAATATAGGAACTATTTCAAGTCACCTAAGCTTAGTCTCTCACGTCCATTTAATGTCCAGCTGCACAGTTACAAAGCACTTTGCAGCTCCTATAGCAACATGAGGGAGTGCCCTGTACTGAAAGGCATGGGCTTTGAGTCAAGCAGCCCAGGATTTCCCTAACCATGTGCTTTTTAGGCGTAACCATGGGTAAACTACTTAACCTCTGTGAATCTTAGTTTTCTTACACACAAAATGGAAAGAACAGTGCCTAAATTAGGTGTTCTGGTCAACAATTCCATCATGTGTTTTGGGAGGGCTGGGGTTGGTTTTCTTATACCTCCAAGGAGCAATGCTGTGACAGAAGCTGAGTATCCTACAATTCAACTCTACTCAACTGAATTCTGATGGCATCTATCCAGAGATAGCATCAGATTCCATGAGTTAAGCATTCAGTCTTACAAAATTGCCCTGTTTCCCTTCACCCACCTCTAGCCGCCAGTCCCAAGACTGTATTTCTTACCAACTGGTTATAAATCAGAGGTTACTGTGACCCACTCCTTGGGTTTGATTAAGTTATTAGAGCAACTCACAGAGGTCAGAGAACCATTTTACTTACTAGGTCACCGGTTTCTTATAAAAGGATATAACTTAGGGGCGCCTGGGTGGCTCAGTTGGTTAAACGACAGCCTCCAGTTCAGGTCATGATCCCGGAGTCCCAGGATCAAGCCCCACATAGGGCTCCCTGCTCGGCAGGAAGCCTGCTTCTCCCTCTCTCACTGCCCCTGCTTGTGTTCCCTCTCTGGCTGTGTTTCTCTCTGTCAAATAAATAAATAAATAAAATCTTAAAAAAAAGAAAAAAGGATATGAATTAGAAACAGCCAGATGGAAGGGATGCATAGGGCAAGGCATGGGGAAAGGATGAGGTGCTTCCATGTGCTCTCAGAGCCCACCATTATCACCAAATCTCCACTTGTTCACCAATCTGAAAGCTCACCAACACTGGTCCTTTTGGGTTTTTATGGAGATTTCACTCCATAACCATGTTTGATTAAGTTATTGATAGTAGAGACTGAACATCTCTGGC
Organism: Spilogale gracilis; assembly: GCA_004023965.1. Lineage (NCBI taxonomy): Eukaryota > Metazoa > Chordata > Mammalia > Carnivora > Mephitidae > Spilogale > Spilogale gracilis. The sequence continues at coordinate 7,896 of PITA01011500.1, read as the reverse complement.
TCCTCTCTCCTTCTTGGAAATGGGGTGGAGGTGAGGGGTGGGAATGAAAATACTAATCCTCTAATCACAGGTTTGGTTGACCTGACAACCAGCTTCTACTCTGAGGTTACCTAAGGGCTTTCCAAAAGTCATCTCATTAACAACAAAGACACTTTTATCACTCTTCTTACAGGAAATTCTGGGGAATTTAGGAGCTGTGAGTGAGAATCCACAAACAAAGAATAAATATGTATGAGAAATATATTTTGGTTGTTTCTTAGACACAATATTGCAATGCCTGGTTTACTGGGTTCTTATGGATTAAATAAAATGAAAAAAAAAGTTTTTAAGCCAAATGTCTGACCAATACATGCTTGGTAGGGATTTGGCACTTTTTCCCCCCTTTAATCTGAAGAGATCATCATTGGTTAGTAAGGATGGTGACTGTTGTAGGAACCATGCATGTCAATGTCTTTAACAAGTACATAAAGCAAACCACTCAGTGGTGGTAGAAGACATTGATGGGTTTGAAGGCTATACTAAGAATATGCCCTTAAAACAAGGGTTTTATTCAGCAGTTGTGCACAGCCAAAGACTGTTTTAGCTACCATTTGTCTTATATTTTCTGCCACTTAATATTTTTTCTCCTCTTGGGTCTGGCCTGGGAAACAAAAGGTTGAATTAAAGAGTTGGCAAAAAAAAAAAAAAAAAAAAAAAAAAGAGCTTCTAATTTTAACACATTGCATTACAGGAAGAAAATCTTTCACATTTATCAAATTGGCTCATTGAAATAATTTTAGTTTCCTCTGATGAGCTCGCTGGCACAAGAAATACACCACCAGCTGCATTGTTTTCTTTACTGGTGCTCATCATAAAGAAGCAGAGGAGCCACCTGTCTGATTGCTCAGCTCAGCAGCCCTTGACTTGACCAAAAAAAAGACAGAAAAGGAAGTTGGCTTTGCAGACGCCATTAAAATGATGACCATCAATTGTCCAGGCTTCTGACAATTTAAAGCAAAACAAAACAAAAAAACTCTGCACTGGTATAAGATAAGATCGCTATTTGTATGTTTGGAATCTGACTAGCTCAAAGGAAAAAAAAATTGCTTCCCAGAAATTTTCACAACTCACCCAAAATGTCAATATGCTTTTTACTTTTTAATAGAATATGCTCCATTAGAATAAAGCTCAAAGAGACACGGACCATACTTGTTTTATGTCTGCTGTATCTCCAGTACCTAGAACAATAATGAATTGTAAGAACCCACTAGTATTTACTGGATAAATAAATGAATCTGATGATTTCTCTTCTCCAGCATGTTTTTTATAAAGAATGACTTTTTATTACCCCAATGCTATAATACAAATGACTGAATTTTAAAAAGAAATGCCAGTGCCCCTGGGTGTGGGGAATGGGCAATGAACTTGGAACACTGAAAAATAAATAAAAATTAAAAATTAAAAAAAAAGAAAGAAATGCCAGTGCCCAATCCAAGAACAGATAGAATTGAGCCAACAAGCTCATATATTGTTATGATAGCATATGAAGAAGCAACAAATGTGGCAGTATTTCAACAGAAAGTTTTTTTTTAAGGATTTCATTTATTTATTTGACAGAGAGAGAGAGCTCACAAGTAGGCAGAGAGGCAGGCAGAGAGAGGAGGAAGCAGGCTCCCTGAGGAGCAGAGAGCCCAACTCGAGCCTTGATCCCAGGACCCTGAGATCATGACCTGAGCTGAAGGCAGAGGTTTTCACCCACTGAGCCACCCAGGCACCCTCAACAGAGACTTTTAAAATTATATGCCTTCTGCCTTACTGAACCCATTTTCATTACTGTATCCTGAAAGGACAATATTAAATTTGGGGGAAATCTGTTACATATAATTGTCATGGTTTCACATATGAAGTATTTATTTATTTTAAAGATTTATTTCTTTGAGAGAGAGAGAGAGCACCTGTGTGTGAGGGGTAGAGTGGAGGAATGGTGGGGTGGGGCAGAGAGAGAGAGAGAGGGAATGAGAAAAACCCAAGCAGAATCCCTGCTGAGGGCAGAGGCCCACACAACACTGAACCCCAGGACCCTGAGATCATGACCTGAGCCCAAATCAAGACTCAGATGATTAACTTCTCAAGCCACTCAGTTGCCCGTAAAGCTTTTTATTTAGATAGAGCTAACACAAGCTTAAAAAGCCAACAGTAAGGAATTATTAAAATATGGTGTATAATACAACTATTTAAAATGATGTGGTCATAATATGCACTATTCCAGGGTTTTAAAATTCCATATTGGGTTCCTGGGTAGCTCAGCTGATTAAGCATCTGCCTCTGGCTCAGGTCATGATTCCAGGGTCCTAATATCGAAGCCCACATTGGGCTCCCAGCTCAGACGGAGTCTGCTTCTCCCTTTCCTTGTGCCTCTCCCCCCTTCTCTCTCTTTGAAATAAGTAAATAAATAAAATCTTTTTTAAAAAATATATATTTCATGTCTTAGGTGAGAACAAGTAACCCAAACCTCTGATTATCTTATTAACTAAAGATAGAAGGGAGATGGACGTGGAGGTAAATATTAGACATTGGCTGCAGCGCCTTCCTGGGCAAATTTGAACTGATATATTATTTCAAATCCCAGTTTCCAAAGGCAAGATGAAGTGTCTGAAGGAGGGCTGGACAGGTTCCTGGGTAACAAACTACAAAATAAATAAATATCCAAAAAATATCCGGGAGGAAAAGAGAATTAGATAAATCCTCAATATAATGATCACAGAAGAGAAGAGAAAGTCATAGCTCAGGGAAGGGGTTGGAAGCAACTAGAGACAAAATGAAATAGATTCCCTATTGGGCATAAGGTGTAGGATAGTGCAGAAAAGAGGTCAATATGCTTATGAGGAAATGTTTCTTATTGTATATAGAAAGAGGCAGGAGAAATATGTCAGTAAAGTATACTAAGAACAGAGCATCAAGAGAAGGTTCAAGGTGAAAGCTTCCTTCCTTCCTAATTCCTACTTTTTAAATTATGCACTACTTACAGAACTGTGTATGCACTGATTAAAAAAAAAAAAAAGACAAGAAACTGACTGGTCTCCTGACTCACAGAGCTTAATTATTCTTATAACAGAGATATGGCTATCCAAAACTAGTGCTTCAGAAGAAGACTTGAGTGAAAGCATTCAGGGAAAATCCACAACACAAGCTTAAGACAAAGAAAGAAAATTGGGTTAAGCTGGATAATGGCTTGGGGAAATAAGTCATATTACAGAAAAAAAAAAGTCCCTGCAAGTTTATCCTGACATTCAGTTTTCATTTTTGTGGTCTAAGTTTTCTTACATTGTTATTGATTATTTTTGGATATAAATATCTTATATTTATTGGATGGTTAATATCATATGGATTAGAATCATGTCTTTCAATAAGAATCTATATAATCTATATATCCAACTATACTAAAATTTTAGACATGTTAACAATGATGATGACTAAGGATTGTGATAATAATCTATACCTTATAGGTATATTTTATTTAATCTTGTAAGAATTGTTAAGGAATGTTTATTATTAGTCATGTTTACATATGAGGAATAACAAATAGCTATTTTAATTAATTATAATAGTACCTATTTTACTGGTACTTTCACTTTGGGGACTTTTATGTCAACTGAAGGGTCATGATTTAATTATATGAATACCCTTTTATTAGTACTACGGGGAGCCCATCTGATAGGGGTAGAAGGAGAGATAATCCAAAATGGTGGCAGTATGAAATTTACACAATAATCCTGTCCAGTTTCTGGACAGTATAGCAAGATGTCATTGAGTGAGAAACCAACTCTATGCCATATGGCAGCAATGCCGACATCAGACATTGGTAGGGACATTCGGGTGAGCTGGGTTATGGGAGCTATATTTCCAGCAGAGAACTTGAGAAGTTTTCTAGAACAATGTTCCCAGAAGCCTATTTCTGTGGATGGCGTCAAGGTCACAGGATCAGTGCTGTGAATGCTATGGACTTGTAGGCTCAGCGATGCCCCCTGTACTCACCATTGGCATCTGAGAATCATGGAAGTAACAAACCAGTCTGATTCTAGGCCCCAGATCCTAGTGATCTGGATCAGTAACTAGATAAAGATAATCATAGGGAAGAAGAGCATCAGATAATTCATCTGGGAGGAGCCAAGATAAGCAGAGGCTGATGGTGAGTGATCTTATTTGATTAATTATGGGTGACCTGGCACCAAGAGACCACATATGCAAAGGATGTCAATTAAAATGTTAGCCGTCTTAGAGAATAGAGATTTTATCTTTTTTTCCGCCAACCATAAATTTATGTAACTTATACAACCCTCTAATTTGAGAAACTGTCCTAACTGAAGAAGAAGAAGAAAATGATTAAAATCCTTTCTGTTTTAAACACTGATGTTCTGTTCAAAAATAAATGACCATGTCCACTCATTTCACCCCTTAAAATTGATAACAATAGCAACCTTGTCAATTGTATTAGAGAGAATTACAACACACCAATCCAGACAAACATAACATGTATTGACAGACCAACGACTGTGGGAACATGACATGAATGTTGTAGCTACAACATTTGCGAAATTAACTGTCACATTCTCACTTATTCATAAAATGCATGCAGTGTAGGTCAGATAGGCTATATCAATGTAGGTCAGATGGGGAACTAATCACTTCATATAATCAATGGATTTAATGGCTGAGGAAGACTTCAATAACTCTTCTTCTAAGAGACAATTTTAGAGGTAAAATTTTGCAACTCATTATAGTACCAGGTATGGGAGGACTGTGATTTTTGGATCGTTGGAGATGTTTACGGACCAACACTTGGTCATCTTCTTTAATAACCCTCCTGCCTTTTACTGTCTCAGCAGTGACTGTTTATAAACTGCTTGGATAATATTCTAATTGTTAATGTTCATTACTCCGGGACAACACTGATGATTTTTTTCTTTTTTACTGGAAGAATCTGGCTGGTGGTAAACAAATTTTATGGGAAAGAAAAGGTATGGCCGAAGCTGGGGAAGACAATAGGATTTGGAGTTTGAAGAAGGTATGAGCATATCTGGTTCTTCTGCATAATGGATTTATGACCTTAGGCAAGCTGCTCACTTCTTTACTCTGAAGGCTGATGATACTTCCTGTCCTTCCTATGTTATGGCATCACCTATGACCCATCCTTTCTCTGGTCTTTGATATGTCAGTATTCCAACCACATTCACACCGTGGTCACATAGGTATACTGTGGTCATATATATCACATGTCACTTCTTCAGAAACAAATATGGTTATTTTGTTGTTGTTGTTGAAACACAACACAGTCCCTTATTGGTTGGCGTTTCTAAGTGTAGGGACTATAGCTTTGTTTCTCATCCCTTGATCCTGATGATTTGGACGAAGACTACTTCATTTCATTCAGCTTATCTTCTCACTTGGCTATACAGCGCTGTCTCTCTGAGTCCCCCAAACCCATCAATGCAGATGACAGCCACACAACTCAAATTCCCAAGCTATCCCTTCTGCCCTCCTTCCAGTACCTCAAAAAGAGGTGGATTTGATCATTTTAACAGTTAAAACAATGGTTGTTGAAGCACTTTGTGGACAAAGTGCCAGGGCACAGCACAGAGATGAGGGAGATAATGATCAGTTGGACAATCACTTCCTGAAAGTCTCCTATGTAAAGCAGGGAGTGCTGTGTGTGTATGTGTCTTACAAATTTATTAGCAATTAAAGAAAATTATTTAGAAGATGAAAGCTATGGCTCTTCCCTTGATGCAAGTCAGAAAGATAAGAGAAAAAGGAAATGATGGATACTGTTACAAAGAACAGAGGGCGGGGTGCCTGGGTGGCTCAGTTGGTTAAGTGACTGCCTTGGGCTCAGGTCATGATCCTGGAGACCCAGAATCGAGTCCCACGTCGGGCTCCCTGCTCGGCGGGAGGCCTGCTTCTCCCTCTCTCACTCCCCCTGCTTGTGTTCCCTCTATGGCTGTGTTTCTCTCTGTCAAATAAATAAAATCTTAAAAAAAGAACAGAGGGCACAGAGGAGAACACAGGTGGCCCAGACCCTCAGCTATACAGTGTTGCAGCAGGAAGCAGAAGTGAATTACCCAGGCCCTTGGCACAAGATCTTACCCCTTTGTGAGAAGGCAGAGTATATATTTAAGATGCTGCTAGAATGAAAACCACCACTTACACAACTGGCTTCTCAGCAGAGAATTCAACCACATGCTGGTCCAGATTATTTCCTGCTCTTATCTTTGAAGTCAGATCAAAGTGTACATTCCTGGATCTACTTCTTCCCTATCATTGCCCTAGTTACATCTCATAACCCTAGAATAGTTATTACAACCCACAAATGACTAAAATACATCAACAAGTAATCAAAAATTGCTATAGAATATATGACTTAAGATGCTCCCAATTGCAAGCAACAGAGACCGAACTCAAAAGAAACCCAATCAGTAAAGCAATTTGATACATTCACAACAGGAAGTCCAGGTCACTCATTAACATAGGCACAATTCCAGTTTCTTTCTCTGTCTTTGATGTGCTGCCTTGAGTTATCAGCTTCCTCCTAAGCCTGATTCCTACCATGATAATCAGGTGACCAAATAACGTGGTTTGCTGGGAAAGACAGTTTGTACATTTTACACAGGATAATCATTAACAGCTCTCCTGTTGTCTCAGGAGTGTCCAGATTTGGGAGCCTGGGTGGCTCAGTTGGTTAAGCGACTGCCTTTGGCTCAGGTCATGATCCCAGAGACCCGGGATCAAATCCCACATCGGGCTCTCTGCTCAGCAGGAAGCCTGCTTCTCCCTCTCTCACTCCCCCTGCTTGTGTTCCCTCTCTAGCTGTGTTTCTCTCTGTCAAATAAATAAAAATCTTAAAAAAAAAAGAAGTGTCCAGATTTGACAGATGATAAATTATATGGTCACCTAAATCATATTTTCGCTGCTAGTTGCAGATGAGGACACATTGCTCCTCATATTCAGTGGGAGAAGGACAGATCCTCTTCCAGAAAAGTAAGAACTAACCCATAAGCCTCCGAAACTTCTCTCCTCTCATATTTGGCTCAAATTGTAAAGACAAGATGCAATGTTTATTACAACACGGAGACCCATCCTGGAACTGGATCAGATCCTAAGTCACATGGACTATAGTGAAGAGGGATGGATATGTAGATAGCGTTAGGGTTCTGTTAGGAAAGAGAAGTTAGAAATGCAGAGTGAAGCCTTATATTCCAAGTCCTTTGTAATGAATCTGCTTCTTACTTTCAAAAATCTTTTTTTTTAAACTTTAATCTATTTTTACTATTTTTTTATTGTTACTTAATTTTTTTTTTCCAGTGTTCCAAGATTCATTCCCCATTCCCCACACCCAGTGCTCCACGCTTTAGGTGTCCCCAGTACCCACCACCAGGCTCTCCCATCCCTCCACCCCCCTCCCTCCAAGTCCCTCAGTTTGTTTCTGTGTCCAAAGTCGCTATTGTTTCGTTTCCCTCCCTGGATTACCCTACTTCCCATTTACTTTCCTTCTCCCACTGCCCTCCAGTTTACCCCTCATGCACTGCAAGTAAGTGAAACCATGAGATACTTGACTTCCTTTTCTTGGCTTATTTCATTCAGCATAATCTCTTCCAGTCCAGTCCATGTTGCTACAAAAGTTGGATATTCATCCTTTCTGATGGAGGCATAGTATTCCATTGTGTATATGGACCACGTCTTCTTTATCCATTCATCTGTTGATGGGCACCTTGGCTCTTTCCACAGTTTGGCAATTGTGGCCATTGCTGCGATGAACATTGGGGTACATATGGCCCTTCTTTTCACTACATCCGTATCTTTGGGGTAAATGCCCAGTAGTGCAATTGCAGGCTAATAGGGTAGCTCTATTTTCAATTTTTT
>PITA01011499.1:33642-66635 GCA_004023965.1 Spilogale gracilis | reverse complement strand
TTTAAACCTTACGTACATATTGGTGAGGATCCCTCAGCTGCTGGGTGAACCTTGCAACCACCTAGCACTGATTTCATGAGCTCTGTTTCCTGCTCAGGGAATCTGGTTAGTGGGTGAAAACTTCCTTCGTGAAAAATTACTCCAAGAAAAAAAGAAAAAAGCTAGCCTTGGGAGCCGGGGAGATGGGCGTATCAGCCTTTGCTGTACGACAACAAGCTGCCTCAAAACGTAGTGGCTTACTACAACACCAGGTTTATTTAGCTCTTGATTCTGCAGGTTGGCTGGGATGGCGGCGTGGCTGTAGTAGATTTTCTGGTTTGTTTCGGCTCCACTGGGGCTGCATGGTCCACGATGGCTTCGCTCCAGTGCCTGGTGGCTGATGGGCTGTTCGATGCAAGGGATCTCAGCTCGGTGTTCATCCCTGCCCCACGTGGCGTCTCATTTCCTGGCAGAACGGCTTGCGATTCTTTACATGGTGGCCTCAGGATTCCAAAAAGCAGCACGAAATGGTAAGCCCTAATGGACAAGCATTTTAAAAAATCTCCGCTTGCATCATATTTATGAAGGTTCCATTGGCCAAAGCAAGTCACATGGCCAAGTCTGGATTCGAGGGAGAGTGCGGAGAGATAGACTCCATCTCTTAGTGGGAGGGCAGCAAAGATTTTGTGGCCGTTTTTGCAATGGACCATAAGGTATGAGCAAATAAAAGAGGTGTAAACTTGATTTCTCCGGTCACATTGGCCTTCTCTCAATTCCTCTGAGCATATTAAGCTGTTTCCTGCCTCAGGGCCTTTGTATCTGCTGTTCCCGTGCCTCTGAACGGTCTTCCCACGGTTCTTAAAAAAACTGATTAATTCTAATTTTTTTCTCCCACTTGAAATGTCAGCTTCTCAGGGAGTTCTCCCTGACCTCTCTCTCTAAATAAGCTTCTTTTACTAGTATTACTCAAAGCATTCTGTCCCTTTCTCACCAGAAGTACATATTCTGTAATGATTTCTTTATTGCCTATCTCCCCCAACCCCAACTTACCATCAATTCCATGAGGTTAGAGACTTTGTCTAGCTTAGTTGCCACAGTGCCTTGTGCATAGTGGGTACTCAGTAAATATCTGCTGAATGAAAGTAATGATTTGTAACAAGAAAAATAGCTTTATAAATAATGTTGCTATTATATTTATGGATCATTATGGATATAAAAGAGAGCAGTGAAATTTGGTTATTCTCAACTGCTTTTTCTGGAAGAAATAGGTTATGGTGTAAGGGATACAGGCTTGGGAGGGGGAGAACCTATATAGTTACAGGGTCAACGGGGACATTTGGGATTGATCAGAGTATTTGGCATAGAGTTGGGGTGCACTGAGTAGTTATTCTTTTCTCTCTGGCAGTCCGAACTTGGTTGGGTGATCAGCCAGTGGAGAGGGGGCCAGGAGAAATGGGGGAGGACTTGAGGGGCAGTACGGAGAGCTCAGAGGTTAAGAGGAGATGGCCTGGAGATGGAACCCCAGCTCTGCCACTTTCTGGCTGCATGTCTTTGGGCTGCAACTTAACCTCTCTCAGCCTCCTTCCCTCATCCATAGGGCAAGTGTATTAACAAACCTCCTAAGGGCAGGATGAGGCCACGAGAGACAGTGCACGTGATGCGGGCACAGGGACCATCTCGGTTCCCATCAGGTTTGGCAGTCAAGAGACGCAGCATTCTCCAGGAGGGAGAGAGGTACCTGCCCCGCCATGGATGGGCTTCTACACCCCAAAGCTAAAGCGTGTTTGGCACTGTGTTGCCCGCACAATTTATCTGCTTTTTCTCTGCTCGGTGGATGTCCTAGAGAGAACAGAGGGAATGGAGACCGCAGCGTTTATTCCCTGAGATCATTCCTCGGAAAGTTTCTCAGCCCTCCAGAAGCACACGTGGCCTTGATCTCCATGCAGCAGCCTTGGGAAAACACCCCAGACAAAGCTCTGGGATCAAAATTAAGTAAGTGTCTACTCCCCTCCCAGGTCTCAGAAATCCCAGGGGCAAGCGGGCAAGGGATGGAACCTCTTCTTGGAGCAGGACTTCCCCCGGGGGTGGAGGGAGGTGTTGTGTGATAGAGTACCTGATTGTGAGCTTTTGGTTTCCCATGTGAATTTGGGGAATTATAGATAATACTGCATGAACATCTTTGTGCATCTCTCTTTTGGCTTCTAAGGAATTGTTTTTCCTGAATAAATTTGCAAGGGAGGGTTTAATGCATCAAGGGGGAGCACTAGTTGTTACCTATTGACCTATTCCTTCTCTACCTTCCTTTGCCATGCCTTGTGCCTTGGAAGGCTCACCCCGGCTGAATTGATTTCCTAGGCTCCCTCACTTTTTGTCTTACATTGGATTTGGCCAACGGAAGTCTCCAGCAGGAGACTGGAGGCAGGAGGAGACAGAGATGGTGTATTTCTTCCCACTCCCTCTTTGCTTCTGTGCTGTATCTTAGATCATGGTTGTCCCTCCAGACTACAGGTCCCATGATCCCTCCTCAAGCCCTCTTGGAGCTTGCCTAGCACTATTTCCTCCTCCTTGGCACTGGGGGAAGGATAGCACCCCATTGTTCCTAATCTCTGGATCCCTCAACTTCTCTCCTGGCTTCTCTTTATCCTCCTCATATCTTCATAAACAGCCTTTTCATTAGAATCTTTTTATTGAATATTCTCGGGAAGAATTCTATTTTTTAAAAAAGATTTCATTTATTTATTTGACACAGAGAGAGATCACAATTAGGCAGAGAGGCAGGCAGAGAGAGGAGGAAGCAGGCTCCCTGCCGAGCAGAGAGCCCGACGCGGGCCTCGATCCCAGTACCCTGAGATCATGACCTGAGCCAAAGGCAGAGCCACCCAGGCGCCCCAAGAATTCTATTTTTAAAAAAGATTTAATCTATTTTAGAGAGAGAGAGAAAGAGTGCAAACAGTGGGAGGAGCAAACGGGGGAAGATAGAGGGAGGGGGAAGGACCCTAAGCAGACTCCGAGCTAAGCACAGAGCCCAATGTGGGACTCAATTCCATGACCCCGAGACTGTGATCTGAGCTGAAACCAAGAGTCAGGTGCCCAACCAAGCTAGCCATCCAGGTGCCCCATGAAGAATCCTATTTTTAAGATCCAGACTGATAAGTGGTTTCTACATTGAATGACATAAATATTTCCGTGAGACTCTTGCTACAGATGGATTTCCATAAGCCCATACCAATTGATCCCGCTGTAAATGAAGATTGCTTGCACGTTTTGCCAGCAACATTGCGAACATTGGTGGTTATGATTTTTTTGAAAACGGTGAGAGTTGTAAAAGCCATCTCAAAAGTTTTAATTGCCCTTCCTTGATGATTAGTAAGACGGTACGAGTAGCTCTCAAATGGTGATAATTTGGGCCCCAGGAGACATTTGGCAATATCCAGAGACATTTTTGCTTGTCGCCAAAACAGGGAGGCTTGGTGCCACTGGAGTCCCGTGGGTAGAGCCCAGGGATGCTGCTGAGTATCCTACAATTCATAGCACAGCCTACCAGAGCAACAAAAGAATGAGCTGGACCAAAATGTGCCAAGATTAAGAAACCACGGGCTACACATTGCTCACAGACAACGTGCCAGGTCATTTGTCTTTTCTTTGTTGGAATCATCTGTTTGCATCCTTTGGCCAATGGCCTGGGATCTGGCAAATCCAGACTCCAGGCCCAGCTTGGCCATCCACTGGTTTTGTGATCCTGGCTGACATTCCTCATCAGCTCAGAAAGGCCTTCTCTCCTTGTCCTGTGACTCCTTTGAGTTTTGGTGACAGCCAGATGGCAATAGGGAGGAATGGATGTGGAAGATTATAAAATGCATTACAAATCAACTCAGACTATACTTTCTGAGCACCTACTATATGCTGGGAGTTCAGATCAAGAATTCTGGAAAATTCCTGGAAAAGGGTCATAGATACACATGTAATCTAGGATGGGCCACTGGGCACGGGGCCAAAGGCTGTTCTCCATGACAAGCATCCTCAGAGTAGGCTAGAAAGGCTTCCTGAAGGGTAGCTTGGCCTTGGGGTTACATAACCTAGTGGTTAGCTTTGCAAAAGTCAGACTTTCTGTGATCAAATCCTGGTACATCTGAGTAGCTATGTTGCTTTGGTCAAGTGATTTCATTTCTCTGGGCCTCGGTTTACTCATCTGTAGAAAATAAAACAAAATATTAGTTCCTCTTTCTATTATTTACTGCCATAAGAGAAACCACCCACAAATTTAGTGACTTTGAACAACGATTTCTTATTTTTCACAATGCTGGAGATCGGTCAGCTCCGCCGGGTGGCTCCTCGGTCCCACGTGACATCTGCTAAGGTCACTTTCATGGGGTGTTTGTGTTGTGTGGCAGCTGGATCAGGTAGGAAGGTCCAGGAAGGTTTCACTTACACGTCTGGTGCGCTAGGACCCCTTCATGTGACCTCTGGCTCATTGTGGCTGGCTTGGGCTTCCTCACAACATGGTGGTCTCAGGAGCGGTCAGACTTTTTCTCACATGGAATCTGGCTTCGAAGAGGAAACAGTAGTAAGCTCCAAGTCCTCTAAGACCTTGAAAATCTCAGAACATCCTTTCCATTGCATTCCATGAATCACCTGGGTGACTCAACTGGTTACACGTCTGTCTTTAGGTCATGATCTTGGGGGTCCTGGGATCGAGCCCCACATTGGGCTCCCTGCTCAATGGAGAGCCTGCTTGTCCCTCTCCCTCTGCCCCCACTCCCCGCTCATGCTCTCTCTCTCTCTCTCCCTCGCTCTATCTCAAATATATAAATAAAATCTTAAAAAAAAAAAAAAAAGACCTGGGCTTCAAAATCTCAGAACATCCTTTCTGTTGCATTGAATGAATCAAAACAACTCTGAAGGCAAGTCTGGGAAAGAGGCTTCACCTCCTGACGGGAAGGGCAGTGTGGGTGTGCGGGAGGGAAGGGACTGGTGGTGGCCGTCTTTGGAAATGATCTACCACAGGGTGTGTCTCTTAGAACTATTGTGGGGACCGATGCTGTGAGCCGTGTGATGTTCCTGACTAAGACTGGAACTGTAAGGTAGTGGTCCCTGGAGGGTGTACTAGATGCGGTACAGGTAGTAAGTTTGTACTTTATGCTCAAGGCTGATGGTTTGGATGAGGCCTTCCCCAGGTCCTCTGCCTCCATGTGTCCCCTGAGCCACGGGACACATAGACCTCAAAGGTAGCAGTACTCATCACACCACTTGTTATAGAAGCTTTCTGTGCACGAAATGCTTTATGCATGTTAGTGTACATAGTCCTTGAGACAGCCCCCTGAGGGATCTACCATTATTATACCCTCCTTAGAGACAAGGAAACTGAGTCACCAAGAGATCAAGCTATTTGTCCAAGCTCACATAGCAATCAAATGGCCAATGCAGGATTTGAATCGTGCTCAACCACTGTGCGTTATGTGTTTCTGTATAACAGAATCTGTGAACTTCATGGCTTGAAGCAACCCACATGTATTACCCCACGGTTTCTGAGGGTCAGGAATCTGGGAGAGGGCTTCATCGGGGGATTTCTGGCTGAGGGACTGTCACAGGTGGAAATCGAGGCGCTGTCCTGGGTCACGGTCATGTCAAGACTTGACTGGGGGAGGCAGGGCTCCACCTCTAGGCTCGCTCTTGGACTAATGGCCAGGTTCAGGTTCTCTCTGGCTCTTGGCTGGAGACATCGTTTCTCGTCATGTGGAACTCTCCATGGGGCTGATCCGGATATGGCAGCCTCAGATCCCCCAAATGAGGGATCTAAGAGAAGGAACGGATGGAAATCACAGTCTCTTCCCAACCTAATCTTGGAAATGGCATCTCGTTTGCCAATTCTATTCATTACAAAGGAGTCGCTAGGTTCAGCCGACTCTCGAGGGCTGGGAATCACACAAACCAGAAACACCGGCAGACAGGGGACATCGGGGCCGCCTCGGGGATGGGCTCCCATGACCACTGTGCTCTCATCTTGCAACAGCGAGGCCTCCCTCAATAATCAACTACGGTCGCTTATGCATTCTGGCTTTCCTTACTATAGTCTTTGAGACATTCCCAAAGGCTGGGACGGATACCCAGAGTGTCCCACAGAGCTCTGCAGGCCTTGGTTCCTGTCTTCCAGGACGCAATAAGCAAATATAGATAGTGTGGATTCAAGATGTGGGTGAATTGGTTAGTGAGAATGTCCCCGAGAACGGCAGGTGCAGTTTGAAAAATTAGGCACATTTGGGAAAAGAATTGAGCCTGTTGTTTTTGTGGCACAAACTACCATATCTAAGGGCGAGCAGAATCCCCTGGGTCTGTGGGGATGCACGGATGGGAAAGGCAGGAATTCTCACCTGCTTACGGGTGACCGGCTTTCCAGGGTGCGGAGGAAGGAGATTTTTGTATTTCTCAAAAGTCTGAGAAACATATGTTGAACCCTGGTTGTTCAGAGGGCTGCTGTGGATGCCTCATGCTTCCAGATGGGGTGAGCGTTCCCAGGTCACCAGGAGTTAGCCACTGCTCACGGCAGATACAGCCGCAGTCCAAGTTCCTGAGCTCTTGGATCCTCGGGGTCTGAGACTCCTCGTGGGGGAGGTAGATCCCTAGAGGGTGGGGATGCTCATTCTTGTAAAGGGTCAGGGGATTCTTGATCCAAACTTCTCTTACAAAAGGGAGATGGGTTTGGAAATGGTCTCTCTTTCCGGCTGGCTCGGAATTTCTCCAGCCTCAAGGGACGATTTAGGGGAGAGAACATCCCCAGCACAGCCTGCAAGTAATAATAACAGGTCCAACAACATTTAATGAACACCAGTCACCTCTGGGCATGTAATCCTCACAGCCTTCCCCGGGAGTGACCAGCCTGGTTCTTAACCCCATTGACATCTGGGGAAATGGAGCTGGAGAGAAAGAGGACTGACTGGCTCAATGTCACACAGCTTAGAAGTGTCCCAGCAAGAATTCAAACGTGGTCCAAGTGCTTACAGTGCCAACACCATTAACCAGCGAGCACGCTTGCTGGGTGGGTCTCATTCCTCTCTGGGATATGTTTTGGTGGCATTGGTAAATTTACCCACAAAGCTCTCTTATTTTGCAGAAATATATACTCCGCCCTGCTGTTTCTGCTAAGTCTGGGAGCTCCCAATGACCCCCCCCCCTCCGCTTTTCCCACCAGAGCCGCTAGAATCTTGCATTTCAGATCTCCAGGTTCCAGGCTCTCTCTCCCCCATTCAGGGGGCAAGGGACGCTGATCTCAGGGTCAGTATCCTCAGCATGGAACAAGGCCAGGCACGAATGCCATGCGGTATGCAGATTCTCCATTTGGTGCTAGTGAAATACTATTCAAGAAATGAAGGGAAGACACGTGCTTCTATCTTGGGGAGGGGAGTTTTTGTCCTTATGTTTGGACGAAGGTTTGTTTTCTGTGACAGAGTCGTCTTGAGCTGTGAGGGAGGGCATCCATCCTCCAACGGTCCCCAGTTTTGGTCTAAGCTCTTTGAGCCTTGTATCTCATTCCCTCCTTCCACCTCATTCGGCGTGAGGCTGCCCGTGTTCGCCTGCCACGCTGTTCCCCGCAGGTGAGTGGTGCCAATGCTTGTAACCCAGGTGAAGAGGAGAGAGGGAAGGATTGGGTCTTGGTGGCTCAACTGGGCTCTAGGGAGGGAGCTCACACCTCTCCCTCCCCAACTCCTTCCTGCTGGGCTGAGAATAGACCAGGGGAAAAGGACTATGGAGGGGGTGAGAAGACTGTCAGAGACATGTAGTCTCAGCACAAGCTTTTGGTGAAAGGTGGAAGGTTTGCTGATAGAGAAAGGCACGCCCGGGTGGTCGGTGGGGGGAGGAGACAGAGAGGCCCACTCCAATGAGAGACAGCAAAGGAGATCATCCATTGTGGATTTCTGTCTACACTACAGTGCCAGTGTATGAAGACATCAAAACACGTGTGTGTGCGTGCACACACACACCCATTTTATCTCCTCTCCTGGACTATCAGCTCCACATACTCTCTATGGACGTCGGATTGTATGTCTCTTATAGGGACAGCAGTATAGAACCTTCGAAACCTAAAGGGCCCCCGAGTATATGGGATGGTGGCTTTTCCAACAGAACACAGACGTGTTCCCAGCAGAGCTGTCCCTGTAGACGACATTTCCTTGTGTCCTCATCTGTGGTCGCCATCCGCTTCCCCTCTGTCACCAAGCACACGAGGGGGAAAATCAGATCAAGAGCTCACCGGGTTCCCATGCCCCAGCCCCCTGCTCCGAGGCACACAGGCACGCCCACTCAGCATCCGTGGTGTCAGGACACGCACGCACACACGTGCACTCACACACACGGAGGACACACACACGTTCAGACACAGCTCCCCCTGGGAACGTACACTCAGACACTGTAAACAGAGTTGGGACACAGAGACACAGGGCACACGTACAGATCTCTCTACACAAGCCACACGAGTGCTAGCCACACACGCACACGCTACAAGTAATCCTCACATGGCTAATCACTCTGCGTGTGTGGGTACGTGTGTGTGTGTATGTGTGTGTGCATCCCAGCACCCCCGCCCCCGGCAGGCGCACGCCGGCCAGCCACCACTTGAATTAGCACCAAAGGATTATGGGACCCTGGGCCATTAATCTAGGTGACAAACAGGACTCAGAAGGCATATTTGCACCCCGAAATTGAAAAGATTAGGCCATATTTGTCAAGGATTGGTAGGGCTTTATCGCTTCCACGGCAGATGCTGTTAAATATTCATGAGCTGCATAAGTGGGAGAAACCCTAGCTAGACCTGCCGACTTTCAGCTGTAGAGCGAGAGGCGGGGGGAGATTTATCTGAACTCGGCAAGGGATGAAAGGTATGAGATCATGTACCCTGGCTTGCTGGGCACAAGACGCTGGCCGTCCGTCGGGGGAGGGGGCCTCCCCATGGCTTTGTGAGGCTGGGGGCTGGGCCAGGTTGGGCAGGGGTGGTGGGGACGAGATGAGGAGGTGGTTCTTCTCTGGGCTCTTGTTTCACCGTGTTGTGGGTAAGTGTCTACTCGCCTGCTGCCCCCCAGGATATGGGGATCTCCCCAAGGGACTGGGGGACCCCCGTGACCTCTTGGTTCCCCACCTTCCTGACTACTCGGGATCCAGTTCCATGCTCACCGCGTGGTTAGCAAGCATTTCAGGGTGCAGTGAATGCCTTCTTAGACGGGACATGCCCCCTTGGAGGAAGGGGAAGGGTGAGGGTCTCACTGCTGGGTCCTGGAGCTGGTTCTGAGGATATTCTGGAAGCCAGTCTGGGCTGTATCTACACCTACAGGAATCGAGAGTCAGACATACCCAGGCCAAATCCTGGCCCCGTTACTTCTTGGTTGTGGGAATTTGAGCAGGTCACTTAGTGACACCCCCCCGCAACATCTCAGTTTGCTCCTCTGAAAAGTAGATTTGATAACAAGAGTAGTCTCATCGCTTGGTTGCTGGAGGATTACATCAAGCTATTGGAGTGATGCCTGGCATACAGTAAGTGCTCAATAAATAGAGGGAGTCCACCATTTACGGAGGGCTCCTTCTGTGCCAGTCACTGCGCCCAGTTGGTTCAGTCTCAATAGTGAACCCAGGCATCAGGCAAATTAGATGGTGTGGCTATGCTGTTCAGTAAGTTAGCTACTAGCCTCATGTGATTAAGGTTAAATTACGTAAAATTTAAGAATTCAGCTCCTTAGTCACAGTAGCCACATCTCAAGTCTTAAAGAGCTCCACGTGGCCACCATATGGGATAGGCCAGACATAGAACATTTCCATCACAACAGAAAGTTCAATGGACAGTGTTGTACGGGATCTTCCTGCAGCTCAGAAGGGTTAGGATTCCAGTGACCTGCCTGGCCCAGTTTGGCTGGGTTGAATCTGAGCCTTAGAGGATGAATATGTCAAATATGTTTGACAAGCGCTGGGTCAAACAAAGTGAAATTAAATTCTTCTCTGCAGGACTTGTCAGAGTCTTTACCATGTCCTGAGTATTATTAATAGAGTATATAAGTATAACCCATGTGGTAAGACCACAACATTCTTTTTCTCCCCATCAAAGCATCTCCCAGGTGTAGGGTTCCCTGGAATGTACTTTGGGAAACACTGATACCACTAATCCTCCACAAAGGGGCTGTGACTAAAAGTGGGTGAGCGTCTCCTTAGGGCATCTGTGCCTGAATATGTCATTATGATTGGTGTGTGTGTGTGTGTGTGCATGCATGCGTGTGTGTGTGTGTGTGTGTGTGTGTGTGTGTGTGTGTGTGTGTGTATCAGCCTTCCCTACTGGTGGGGGCTGGAGGACTCTAAGTTACTGCTGCATCTTCAGAGCCCAGCATAGTGCCAGGCACACAGAATGCCATTCATTCATTCATTCATTCATTCATTCATTCAATGAGCATTTAGTACATATCATAGCAGACAATCAGGGCCCTGTCCAGACCTACTTAGTCTTTTTCTCTACTTGGGGAAGCACGTTTACTTTCCACCCAGCTGGTTTCTCCCCGGCCCTAGGAGGAGGCTGGCAGGCAGCCCTAAACCAATGGCACAGAAGCACGCAGTCCTCTCCATCCCGTGGCCGGATTTTTCCCTGAGGTCCACGGGCTCTGCGTGGTCCCCCCAGCACCCCAGGCTCTGATCTCCGGTTGGGCACCATGCTAACGGCCCTGGTAACCTCTTGGCTGCTTCCGACTCATCCCTTCTCACTTTATTTCTCCCCTTCCAGTTGGAAACCCCTCCCAAATAAAACACCGGCATTTGAGCCCCGTAATCCAGGCCAGCCCAGAGCAGGTGCACCCCTACACGTTTCCGTCTTCCTGAAGTGAGGCCCTGAAGTGTCTGCTCAGATCCTGCTGTCTCCTTGCTTCTGTCAAGTCCACGCCATGCACCCGAGGCTGGTCATCAGTCTGGCCGCGTCCCCACCTCCCCGGCTCGGCTGCATCGTTCCCTACCTCTGAAGCATGTCGTGCCCTCGCCTGCGATCATCGCCCAAACCCCCAGGCCTGCCAAGTTGCAGTCCCTCACTGAGGACCACCTCAAAGGTCGTTCACATTCCTCCCAGGGTGCTAGATACTGGGTCACCCCCAAACGCAGGCCCACATCAGACCCTCAGAGGGGTGCAGGGTGGGGAACGTGGAGCCCACATTGGCCTGGATGTGGGGCCTCGGGGATTCATTGGGGATTAAAATATTGCCCAGAGAAGAAATTGCTAAGGTTTAATGATGAAGCCATTTCTCTCTGGGTGTCATGGGACATGCTGAGCCAGCAAAGCTCTCTGCTGAGAGCCTAAGGAAGGATCAGAGTCAGGGAGATTTAAGACAGCCCCAGGGAATGTTGCCCCAAAGCAAAGGCTTTGAATGGGAGAGACACCCTGAGACCTCTGCCCTCCCACACTCTTAATGACGGGATATACTTCCTGTAACCGTGACCCATGGCACCTTTAGGGCCATCGTGCCCCAAGGTATTGAGACTTATGGGACCCTTAAGTGTAAGTCTGAACATGCCTGTCCCATGTCAATGACCAGGAATGGCTGAGTCAATGGAATAGAGGGAAAAAAAAAATCCCCGTCAAGTATCTGGATGCTGGTCAGCATGAGGTCACAACCTTGGGTCTTAGAACATCTGGATTCAGGACTGGGGTTCTGTCAGGTCCAAAGCAGCGACTAGAGAACAGGAGGAGAAAAAAGCAAAAAGAAGTAAGAAACAAGTCAGCATTTATTGAGCACCGGCTGTGTGTGCAGAGGGCACATTGGTTCGGAGCTCTGGGTCTGGAGTCAGGCTGCCCACGTTTGAATCCCGGCTCAGTGACCTTCAACTGCATGACCTTGACAAGGTTGCCTTATCATTGCAGATCTCAATTTCCTCTTCTGGAAACTGCAGATGATAGTAGTACCTTCTTCATGGGGTTCTTGCAAAGATTAAATAAATTAACCCGTATTTAGAACAGTGGCTGAAGCATGTCAGTAAATGCTCAGTGTTACTGTTATTTCCTGGGTATCTAATAGACACGATTATTCTCATTGAACCCTCTAATTCTAGGAGGTAGATGATCCAGTTTTACAGATGAAAAAACTGAGGCTTATGGAGGTTTGAAGAACTGTCCCAAAGTCACCCAGAGGGTAATTCGGCGTGCTGGCATTTAAACAGACTGCGAAACCCTTGTTCTTTCCAAGGCTTGAGGCTTAGGGAGAGGGGCACGGGAAGCTGGTGGGAATATCTGCAGAGACCAAATGGACATGGATCTTTCGGGGAGATAGTGAAGGCTGCGAGGACAGGCAAAGCAGACCATCTACTGTAAATCTGTCTACACCAGCGCAGAACGAGGGTTGGAAGCCTCCACCCCCACCCCCACCCACATTTTCACATTTTCACATTTTAGCTCTTCTCCTGGACTGTAAGCTCTAGATACTCTCTATGGACATCAGATTGTAGGTTTCTTATAGGGACAGCAGTACAGAACCTTTGAAACCGAAATGGCCCCAAGTATGTGGGATGGCGGCTTTTCCAACAGAATACGAGCGTGTTTCAGCAGAGTTTTCCCTGTAGACATTTCCTTGTATCCTCCTCGTCTGGAATCATCGTCCACCACCTACAGGAGGGGAAAATCAGACTAAATATTTAACTGGTTGACCCCCACCCCAGATTGCATCGGAGCGAGGGAAGGGGGGATGCCGAGGAGGAGAAAGGAGAGCAAGCTCAGGGTCCCTCCACCCCCAACCCCGCCATGGCCTCGCCAGTTCTCCTCCATCCAGGGCCATCAGTCGCTGGCCCCCATGGGTGCAGTCCTGCCCCCACCCTGAAGCTGATGGAGAGGAAAAGGAGTGTGCCATGGGTGGGGGGGAAGGCAATGCAGTGTGGCGGAGACGTGTATTCTCCTCGGTGACACAGTGAGCTCTCTTGCCGGCAAAATGTCCCTTGATCTATTTCCCCTGGTAGTGATTTCAACAACAACAATAACAGAAATCCATCATTTCCGTAGCGGGGAATGGAGGACGGTGGGGGTTTGTTTTTCTTCAAGTGTGGACAGAAAGCTCTTTATTCTCTCCTCGTTTGGGAAGACTTCATGCCAGAGGAGCCCAGCCCGGGCCCTGGGAGGGGACAGGGTAGAGGGACAGCAAAGACAATTGAGCCCTGGCTGGGCAGTTGATCTTGGGTCAGCCACCTCCTCAGTTTGCTCTTCTCAGAAATGGGGAGAATCCCCCAGCAAAAGAGAGGGAGGCAGACAGCACGAAGGCAGCCTTGGGAGTTGAGGATAATGGGCTGACTGTTACCGGTCATGAAAACAATGAGCTAACGCATGTGTTATAGCTAGCATAGTGCCTGGGTGTGATAATGACAGACCTCATGTTCTGCACACTTGCTTTGTGCTGAATGTTTCTATGCTCATGGTCTTCTGGAACTTCCAGTTAGCCCTGCAAAGTAGGTCCTTCCACATCCATTTCCCACATAATAAGATGGAGGTTCAGAGAGGTTAGGTAACTTGCCCAAGATCACACAGCATGGAAATGGTGAGGGGAGAAGGTGGGCAAAGGGAGCAGCTGGGCTGGGTTATAGTTGCAATGGTGGCCTCACCCCATCCTAGGAGAGCTCTGGAGTTGGGGTGGCCTTTCAGAGGTGCCCAAATGGAGGCAAAAAGGGCTGGGTCTTTGTAGCCCCGCATCAACCAGTCATTGTTGCTCGGTGGTGGGGCTGGGGAGGGAGGGGCACGGTGCTGAGCCCTGAGTGAGGTGCCTCCTTCCAGCCCAGGGCAGGTCCTGGGGAGGGCTTCCAGCCAAGGAACTGCCAGACGCCACCACGCCAGCATCTGGGGAGTGAGGGTCAGCCTGGAGTCTGGGTGGCACGCTGTGGCATTCACTACACCGGGCATATGACTTTTCCTCCATCTCTCCATCTGTAGAATGGGAATGATGCTCTGTTTCTTTTCAGCCTTCCACTGGAGTATTTCGATCAAATGACATGACAAAGATAATGATGGCAGCACGTTGTTCACTGACTGTCTTGCAAGCCAGGCTGCACTTAAACACCTCCATGCAGTCCTCCGTGATTGGGCCAGCTCATCTGGGCCTCATGCCAACCCAGGAAAGTGGGGGCTGCAGGCATTCCTGTCTTGCAGAGAAGGAAGAGAGGGTCGAAGAGATGAAATAATTTGCCTGAAACCTCTCAGCTACAAAGGGGTACACTTGGGCTTCTGGCCCACGCCTTTACCAGCGTACTACCCTCCCCCATCCCGGTACAGCCGATTTGCGGTCAGAGATGGCGCTATGCAGGTGTGAGAGGTAGGAGTGGCCCACCTCCCTTTGGGGGGTTAGTGAATAATTCTGGGGATGGATTGTGCACACACACTTTCTGATTAACCTGGCTCCCACTCTTGGGAAACACCAGGGTACCCCAGAATTAGTAATGGGGAGACTAAGGCTCTCATTTCAAGAA
The DNA here is from genome assembly GCA_004023965.1 of Spilogale gracilis. Classification (NCBI taxonomy): domain Eukaryota; kingdom Metazoa; phylum Chordata; class Mammalia; order Carnivora; family Mephitidae; genus Spilogale; species Spilogale gracilis. The sequence continues at coordinate 52,205 of PITA01011499.1, read as the reverse complement.
TCTAGACAGGAAAAGGAACCTGCCCCCCGCTTCCCCACCCAAGACTATCTCTCTAGGTTTCACGCTGCAGGGGGCTGCACCATAGAGCTGGAGAAACCAGGCTCTGTGGGCAACAGTCTGAGTGTGGGCCCACAGCCAGGGCTCAGCTGCACACTGGGGCTGGGGGCACCCAAGCTGCCCACCAGGAGCATGCCTGGCTCTTTAAATCTGGCCTCTATCCACTGGTCCCTGAGGCCCGGGCCTTCTTATCCACCTTTGCCCCCAGCCATCTCTCCAGGAGGGTAGGTGAAGGACACATTCCCGTTCCTATAAATATAATCCCAGGTGGTTAAACTCAAAGAAAATCAGTAGGGCTGTTGGCCAGGAGAAATCTAAGCATTAGGAATCCCCTAGACCCGGAGTCCTCACATTTGGCCCACAGCCTGTTTTTGTAAGTAAAGTTTTATCAGAACACATTGATGCCCATTTGTCTCTGTCTTTCCGGTCACAACAGCGGAGCTGAGTAGTGGCAGAGACTGTAGGGCCTGGGAAGCCACAAATATCTACTATCTGGCCCTTTGCTGAGGAAGTTTGCCGATCCCTGGTGTAGGCAGAAAGCTTTCCCAGGGCAGGGGTTGTGGCTGGGGCTCGAGTTAGCCTGGAGAAGGGCAACAAGGAACTTCAGTAGGGCCGGGGCTCTTGAGAACGTGTGAAGCAAGCCTTGCACTTCCCTACAGGTGGGGCTTTGCCCAAACCAGACCCCCTGGCTCCAGTGCCTTCCCTGCCCCAGCCCACCCTTCCCTGCCTCCCAGAGGCTCTCTTGCTCCCCGTTGTGTCGTCAGGTCTAAAACAGTATCTGACACCATAAAGATGACCTCATACATTTTTAGCAAATGAACGCAGGGATGATTCTCCCTCTCACCCTTCGACCTTGGGTGAGTCTCACCCTCTCTGGACCACAGTTTCACGTCTGTAGAATGACCATGGCCAAGGTCTGTTCTCCAGGCCCTGTGTCTGTGAGTGCTCCGAGTGGGGAGGGACATGAGCCGCACAGGACTCCGTCTGATTCAGGAACGAGGAGAACAGGCAGGTTGGTGCCAGGAGAGCCACAGAGAGAGGGAAGAGGAGGAGGGACCGGCAAGGACAGGAGTCAAGAGGGGCGGCAGGCAGGGTGGAGGGGAGAAGACAAAGGGGAACAGTTCCGAGCAGGGAGGCAGATGGGAAGGAGTGGCCCCCGGGTGGGATTGCGGGGAGGCACTGGCCACAATCACAGACCCAGCAGTAGACCGTGATTCCACAAGCAGAACTCCAGCTTTTGGAGGAGAATGAGCCTGGGGAGCTAATGAGCTCACGAGGTGCAAAGGACGCCTCCGCGTTAATTCCTGCTCCCTGGGAGCAGCCGGGAGAGGGAGAGGGGGCCAGGCCCAGGCTGGGCAGCTGGGCCCCACTCGGGGGGCTCGGCCAGCTGGTCAGCCGCCGGCTGGGGCTTCACGCCAGGCATGCGGACGCTCGCTCGCCCACCTCACGCCCTGCTGCCTCTGGCCTTGGGCGGGGAGAGGAGGGGTCATCCTATGGCTGGTCCCTGGAGCCAACGCCTCGACAGTCCTGGGCTCCACTTGGGTGGCGAATCAATCCGGTGGCTTCCGCGAGCTTGGGCTCAGACAACCAAGGGCGTGTCTGGGTTTTCCTTGCTTTTTTTTTTTTTTTTTTTTAATAATTCTTAAATCTAGTATAGTTGAGCATCTTTGAGCTTTAAAAAAATATTCCGCTCTTCCCCATGGTGGACAATTACGACACCGACCACGGTGATCGTAGTAATGGCAGTAACAGTAACCTCCTGTTCTCGGGCATTCCTGGAGGCTCGGAGCCGGCCGACTATATCGGCTGGATACTTCTTGATTCCGGGGGGCTGACCTGTACATCGTAGGATACTGAGCAGACCCACTGGCCTCTCACCAGGTGCCAGTATCTCTCCGTCCACCCCCAAATCATGACAATGAAATGTCTCCAGAGATTGCCAAATGTCCCCTGGGGTTGGGTGGGGAGGAGGTGCTCCCGGTTCAGAAGCACTGATAATATCCGATTTTACGATGTGGAGCCTGAGGCTTCAGAGCACTGTGTCCCTCAAGGGACTGGGTAGCAAGCGGGTAGCAAGCGTCAGTCTTTGGCATCACTCCCCCTCCCCCACCCAGCCGGTTACTAGGATTTATTAGTTATTTTTCAGATATGGAGTTCCAATCTTTTTCTATGCATATATTTACAAAATTGGGATGATACTGAATGTGCCATTATGTAACCTGCTTTTCTCCATTAACAACCTAGCACATATAAGGTTGGGTGAGAAAAGCAAGTTGCCAATCAGTATATATAGCACGACACCCTTTGTGTAAATACACACACACACACACACACACACACACAGGTGGTTCATATCTGCAAAGAAACTGTCCAGAAAGATATGTACAAAATTGCGATCAACAGTCTCCTCTGAGATCGAAGAACTGGTTGGGAGCAGGGAACAGAGGGCTTTAGATTTACATTATACCCTTCTGGACTCTGACTTTTTGCAACAAGCATATCTTTCTTTTTAATTTTAAAGATTAATAAAATGACACAGAGACCCCTCTTGACAGTCAATAGGCACCTAGAACATGAATTTTTAAATACCGTAGGATCTCCATGGCATTGGATGTACTAACACTAATCTCGCCGTTTCCTGTGGTTGTAGGTTGAGGGGTCTCTGGGCATGCTGACTACACAACGCTGCTGCAAACATCTCAAGCTGGTCCTTCAGAATGGGAGCCTTGGGGGGCACATCCCTGGGTTTTCCCCTTGGCTCAGCCCCACGGAAAGCACCCAACAGCCTCACATCTCCTCTAATCCTCTGAGCAATGCCTTGTGATGGACCTTATCATGGTCCGAGTTGTATAGTGCAGAACATGGGACACCGAGCCCAGTGACTTGCTCAAGGTCCCACGGGGAGGTAGCAAGGGTCAGAAAAGCATTAAAGAAATACTGGTTCTCAGACTTTCTCCGGAAATGAGCCAAGGGGATGAAAGAAAAGAAGAGGTGATAACCCTCCGTGGGTTTGATTTTCCCAGTCACCATACACTGGAGTCACCGGGGGGGACCTGAGGGAGAGCAAACCCTATAGAAGGTAGGGAGGCAGCAAGGAGGGAGGTGGCTGTGGTGCCCGCAGGATGGCACCAGGGATCCTTGTGATGAATGTTCTGTCCCTTGACCGTGGTGGTGATAAAATTGCAGAGAAGTAAATACACAGGCAGCTGGGCGAAAACGAGAAATGAACAAACAGAAAGTGAGACTGGCAAAATCCAGGGGTGCCTGGTGGGCTCAGGCGGGGGAGCGTGCAACTCTTGATCTTGGGGCCATGAGTTTGAGCCTCACGTTGGATGTAGAGTTTACTTAAGAAAAAAAAAAGAAAGAAAACAAAACTGGTGATATCAGAATAAGGTGGGTGAGCCCATGTCCCGCCTGTGATCTGAACTGTAGTTTCCCCACATGCTACCCCTCGGGGAACCTGGATGAGGGGTGAATGGGATCATCCCGTGTTATTTCTACAACTCTTTGTGAATCTAACATAACTTAAAACAAAAAGCTAATAAAATAAAATAAAATAAAATAAAATAAAATAAAATAATAAAATAAAATAAAATAAAATAAAATAAAATAAAATAAAATAAAATAAAATAAAATAAAATCCCTGTTCTGATGTAGGAGGTCTGGGGTAGACTGAGACTCTGCATTCCTACGAAACTCCCAGGGGGTGCTGCTGGCCATGAGCAGAGTCTAAAACACTTCTCTCCTTTGTGTGGTGGCCTGTGGTCCTAAGTGGTCATCCAGCCTTTGAAACACGGCTGGTCTGGGTTAAGGGGCTCGGATTGTGCAGAGCACACAGTGGGCTTAGAAGACAGTAGGGAAAAGAGACTGTAAAATATTTCATTAGGAGCTTAAAGAGCTTATTATATGTTGAAATAGTACTTTAGATACATTTTGTTAAATAGATGATTAAATTTAATTTTACCTTCTTTTATCTTCTTGACTTTTTAAGAATGAGGCTTTGGGGCACCTGGGTGGCTCAGTCATTAAGCATCTGCCTTCAGCTCAGGTCAGGATCAAGGCCCTCCCCCCCCCCATTTTCAGGCTCCCTGCTCAGCGGGAAGCCCCCTTCACCCTCTCCTACTCCCCCTGCTCTGTGTTCCTGTCTCACTGTGCCTCTCTCTGTCACATAAATAAATAAAATCTTAAAAAAAAAAAAGAATGAGACTATTGGAAAATTAAAAATGACATTCGTGGCTGGTGTATTTCTCCTGGGCGGCTCTGGCCAGTATGTTGAGGAAGATGGCATCCAGCAGAGTGGGGATCCATCTGTTAGTCAGTCAACAAACAGTTGCCAATACTCTACCATGTGAGAGGTGAGTTGAATGGCCCCAGACCACGACCTCATGAGCTTCTGGTTTAGAAAGGAAGAATGGAGTGACTGACTGTGTGAGGTCCTGAAAGCCAGGGGCAGGGGGTGTCCAAGGGGAAGCAAAAGGCAGCAACACATCAGAAGCTGTGTGGGAAGGACAGCCGCCCTCATGGGCTTGCTGCAGCCTGGCATGGTCAGAGGATGAGGCCAATCTTTTTCTCCGGGCCGCCATTCAGGCTGTTGCCCACATGCCATGTCAGTGAATAATCACACAGGCAATGCCACGAGGGGGACTGCCCGGAGCCCCATGTTACAGCTGTGAGAGAGATGCCCAGAGAGGTGACGTGACCTCCCCAAGATTGCACAGGCGGAGAAGGGCTGAACGGGGATTTGAACCCAACTCTGTCTGACTCCAGAGGAGATACTCATTTCCCTTGCTGGAGAGTAGCATTGCTGTGTGCAAATCCATTGTTGGGGGGCTCTCCCCCACGCCAGCAATCCAGCGAGAGGAAGGGGCTGCCCAGTCCCTCCTCCCCCAGGCAACTTGGCTGCCACACTCCCCAGCTGGTCATTGGAAAATCTGACTCTTCCCATCCTCCGTCTTCAGCCTGAATCCCACCATCGTGACCCCTGTGGATATTAGCTCTTGGAGCAGGGGTGGGACAGCCAACACAGGGGACTTGTCTCTGTGGCTGGAGCAAAGTTGGAGCCGAAGGCAAGTCACTGCCATCCCCTCCCCCTTCTCCCCACTAGCCCCCCCCACAGCGGTCCCCAAGCCCCCCTCAGTTTCAGCGCAATTTAATGTCTCACCGAGCTGTCCCTATTTGACAAACAGGTGATTTTGCTAATGAGGAATAAATGAGATCCACAGGATGAGAGAGGGTGTGCAGCAGCTGGCGTGAGGGCAAGATGTGCCGAGTTTATTAAAATAATATGTGGCCACATGCTCGGTGCTCAGGATCCAGGCTGGAGGAGCGCCTTGCTTTTTGCTTTTTCTCTCCTCCACCTTCTGCGACTCCCCAGCCACCACTCATCCTGGTCCCCTCCCAGCTTTCCCCAATCGGGCTGGCAGTGCCCCTGCGGGCCCTGGCCCGTGTACCCACGCCTGCAGGAGGCCAGGCTGGGCAAGGAAGACGATGGGGCTGATGGATGACCCGAGGGGGCGTGGAGGGTGTGACTGCATGTGGGCTGTGAGTGGGAGGGGCATGTCTTACGGTGCGGAATTGGAGGGCTCCCCTCCTGTCTGAGGCAGACAGACAGAATGGTCAAGGCACAGGAAGACAGGGAGAGTCCTACATGGAAAGAAAGAAGAGGCACAGGGAGACTGAAGATGCAATAACAGGAACAGAGTGGGAGCCCAATGCCACTTGATGGGCTGGCGGGAGAAGCGGGGGACAAGGAGACTTATCATCTCTGAGATGGACACACACAGAAGGATGGAGACTAGAACCTGCAAGTCTCCGGAAGGCAGGCAGGGAAGGAGGGGGCAGGAATCTAGGAAGGGAGAGGAGCAGAGCCTGGGGTGGGGAGGAGAGAAAAGGGGGGGAGCAGGGAGGAGGGGATATGAGTGCTTGGCCAAAGGGTGCAGGGGTTCCCAGGTGGCTCCTTGAGGACATGCCTCCTGGTGACCCGGGCTGGGTGTCCCCCTCCTCTCTGGGCCTCGGTTTCCCCACCTGCTGCAGAGTGAGGGGTTAAACTTGCTGAACGGTATAGCTAGATGAGAAGGGGAGAGAGAGGGGTGGGGTGGGAGAGGAGGGCATCACAGGCAGCTCTGACTTTTCCTATTCTAAGGTTGGGACCAGAAAGGAAAACAGGGATGCCAACTTCCCACGCCGTGGCCCTCTGAGGACAGGAACAGGACTGAGAGTGAGGTCTGGGGCAAAGGCCGGGGAGCTGAGGCGAAAAGTCAGATTGAGGAGGGAGAGGGGGACAGGAGGCTGGGAGACGCCCAGGCAACATCCCATCCCGTCTTTCCCATCCCCTTCCATCTGCTCCTTTTTTCCCCTGGGCCTGCTCCACTCTCTCTGTGGGGCAAACCTTCTCTTCCCTTTCTGCCCACGCCTCCTGGATCCAGGGCCAGCATACGTCCTTCTGGGGCTGTGCACCATCTCCTGTCCCGTCCCTCCCTCCTCTGAACCTGGGGAGCAGTCAGAGGAAAAATAAGAGGGTGGTGGCATCTCAGGAAGGCTTCCTGGAGGAGGCGAGGCCTTGGCTCCTACACTTCAGTCCAGTGCCACTTTTGGAGTTGGTGTCCTATCTGCCTGTGACCGCATTTACTTAACATTGTTCTTCACATCAACTTACTCTTTGTGCTTCAATAATTGCATTTAGGAAAAAACCTTGTGGCCGCGGCAAGTGGGAGCCCAATGCCACTTGATGGGCTGGTTAACGTGTTTTCTCCTGCGGATTGATCTTCCCGTGTGACTCATGGGTGTTAAGATATGTTGATCTGGCCACTAGGCACTGAATCGGAGGGACAGGAGCCCTGGGGACCCCAGAGCAGGCCGGGGTCAAGACAGGGAGCAGGGAGAGAGGGAGGGAGGCAAGCAGATCCGAGAGAGCTGTGACTGCCGAGAGAGAAGGGTGGGCTCCATGGGGGAGGCCATAGGGAGCCACAGTAGGTTTGGAGGGGCACACTGAAGCATGTCCAGGGTGACAGGGCCAGGGAGGCTCCGAATTACCAGGAGGCATGGGGTAGAGGTGGGGGTCTCATGGGGGCCTGCCCTGCCCAACTGTCAGTCCTCTCTACCCGCTGCCCCTGCTGTCACCATCCTCTCTGCTTCTGTCACTGGCTGTGTCCCTGTCCGTTTCAAGTGCTATTCTATCTTTTTAAATCTCTGTCATTTTCCCTCTGGGTTCTCACACATGCATGGCCCCTCCTCCACCAGGCAGGCTGCACCCCCACGACCCCAATTCTCCTGCTCCCTCCCCTCTACCCCTCTCTCTCCAGATCTCCCTTGACCAGCTTCGAGCCCAGGGCACAGCACACAGTAGGTCTTCGGGACTGGTTGGAGGAATCATTGACCTTTGCAGCTCCTGTGCGGATTCAAGCCCCAAGAAACACGCCCTGCCTGGTGTGGAGGAGGGAGAGGCCCACAGCCTCCCCTCCCCCTTTCCTGACAGTTTTCCTGTTGCAGGCTGTCTTCCTTCCCATCCATCATTTCTTCTTTTTCGGCTCCCTCGTCCAGTCCCACACCCCCATCACTCTTGCCAAAGCTGAGCTGCCCCCTCCCCACTCTGTCTCCTTTTAGTCCCTCCCTCACCCCAGCTCCACAGAGGGCCCCCAAAGCCAACAGCCGGGCTCCCAGCACTGCTGAGTGAGCCTGGAGATGGGGAGGGAGGCGTCAGAGACCTGAGATGGGTAATGATCTCAGGATCTGCTTAGAGCTCAGTTAATAGCCCAGAAACCAAGGGAACAGCCACGTCACCTGGCCCTCCTCTTCCTCACCTCCAGCCACGGGCCTCAGGTTGCGGGGAAGGAGGAGGAGAGGCAGAATTTTCTCCTGAGATGTCCCCTCCAAGCTTCCCATCACAAGTGAGAACCCAATACTAGCTTTTAAGAATGATGCTCAAAGTTTTACCACGATACTATATTGGAAGCATTTATCTGTGTTTGGATGTTTAAAAGCAATTTCTAAACCCCTAACACAGAATGATCCAAAGCACAACATGATGAAAACACAACAGCACTTTCATGCCTGGAAAACAGACTGGAAAGGAATAAACTTTAGTATTAACAGTGACTGCCTTTGAGTAGTGAGCCCCTGGGTAAAACACATATTTTTTTCCCTCCTTTTCTATATTTTCTATATTTTCCAAATGTCTCTTAATAAGCGTCTTTTAAGTTAATTCATTGTTTTCAAGTGGTGTGTTTATCCAGGCATCTGTGTATGCATTTCACGTATCACACACTGATTTAATAGTGCTATTTTCAAAGTGCTTTATTCTCACATGCGAGTTTTATTTATTTTTTGAGTAGGTAATACATTCACAGGGTTTATAATTCAAAAGGTACCAAAATGCAGTGGGACCGCTACTTCTAGCGATCTCTTTAACATCAGTTTTCTTTGGAACTTTCCCAGCCTGGGGCAGGTGGCCTCTGATTCTAGAACAGAATGTTCTAGAACTTTTCCTGGCAGCCTTCTTGACCTCTCCTGCTGGCCAGGACCTAAAGAACCTTCTTTCCTTTTCAAACACTATAACTCTTAATCACAAAAAAAAGCAATGCATAGATGGAAACGTTATGGAAACATGTGATATAGAACATCCACTGTAATCCCAACCTCAGACATAATGAGTGGGAGTGCTTTTGGTTAACATTTCAGCAGCGTTTTCTTTTTTAGGTGTCTATTTTTAAAAAGTGGGGTAGGACTGATCAGCATTGTGGCATTTTTCCATTTTTTCACCACATTTATCTTCACTTAATTTATCTGCTCATGCCAGTATGGAGAGATATTCCTCAATAAGAATATCCATTTCCTAGAAGTGTTTTGGGATAAGAGAAGGAAAAGCCTTTGGGCTCAAGGGGGCTGGGACTGGTGAAGTCTAGTTGGGTGATATCAGCCAAACCAGGGGACCCGAGGTGCTTTGCCTTGAAGAAAGGACATCCAGGGGTTCCTGGATGGAGCGGAAATGACGAAGGGCTGCTTTGGTCTAAGCCACATCACCCGTGGTCCAGTCTTGGGCTGGCTCAGGACTAGCTGGAGAGGGCCAAGATGAGCATACCCTTGATGTGACTCGTGATGTGTCCTAATCCCCCTCTGCAAAATGGGAGGGTGGAGTGGACCTTAGCATTGTATGAGTGCTTGGGAGATGCCAGTTGCTGTGCCATATTCTTTTCACATGCTGATCTCAACCTAACCCTCACAGCAACTCTGCACAGTGTAGGTGATGCTATTATCCCCATTGTACAGAATAGCAACCAAGACTCAGAGAGAGGAGATAGTTTCCTTGAATTCACCCAGATGATAAGTGCTGGGGCTAGGATCTGAACTCAGGGCTGTTGACTGCAGAGCTCAAGTTCTTGACCTTGCCTCTCTAAGGACCCAATGGCCTAAGATTCCATGCCTTACACTGACATCTCCCCAAGGACAACCATTGGGATTAGGAATGTGATGGTGACTTTAGTGGACTTGGGTTTGACTATCTCTACACATGCGCTCTTTATATTTCTTTATATTTCTCTGACACGGTGGAGTTCAATAGGACTGGGTTCAAATCTCATTCATCCTTCATCTCTAGCATCCTGGGCACTGCCGTGTACACAGAAACTCTCAAGGAGTATTTGTTGAATGACTGTAAGTGGAAGTCATTCATGAAGCAAATTTTTTTTGTAAGTAGGCTCCACACCCAGCATGGAGCCCAATGTGGGGCTCAAACTCATGACCCTGAGATCAAGACCTGAGTTGAGATCAAGAGTTGGATGCTCAATCAACTGAGCCACCCAGGCGCCCCAACAAACAACTTTTGAACTCCTTTTATATCGTGGGCACTGTTAGTGTTAGGGAAAAACGGATAAGTAATAATAGTGAGTAACGATAGCACCCCTTGTCAGGTACGGGGTGGTTTGCTAATAGTACGTATAAATGCACATATAATGTCAACCTGTTTAGTATAAACTTCAAAACAACACTAGTATGTTTTCAATTTTTATATGAGAGAAGAGCTCAGAGAAGTCAAAGACTTGCCTAAGGGCACATAGCTTATAGATAGTCTTACCGGGCTTTGAGGATGGGTCGGTCAAGTTTCAAAGTGCTTTTTGTCACTAAACTCTATTCTCCCCCCTCCCTCTCTCTGGCATCAAGGTGCTCACATGCTAGTGTGATAGGACAGGGCACTATCTTAGTAGATGGGATATGGGCCCAAACAACTTGAATAAAATATAGGAGCGGATAGGTAGCTTTGGAGAACTATAGAGAATGAATGAATGATACAAGTCGTGTGAGATTAGAAGATGGAGAGAGAGCCTACCTGTAACTGGGAGACCAAGAGAGGTTTTATAAAAGTACCATGGCAGGGTGCTTGGGTGGCTCAGTTGGTTAAGCCACTGCCTTCGGCTTAGGTCATGATCCTGGAGTCCTGGGATAGAGCCCTGCATTGGGCTCCCAGCACCACGGGGAGTCTGCTTCTCCCTCCAACCTTGTTTCTCCCTCTTCCTCTGATAAATACATAAAATCTTTTTAAAAAATTTAAAAGGTCAAAACACTGTGGTACTTGCACTGAGCATTGGAAATAGGTAGAATTTGTACCTGCAGAAAATGCAAGGAAGATCAAGGTGAGGTAAAGGTCCAGAGGTGGGAAATTGCAAAACAGATGCAGAGAACAGAGAAGGTGACTTTTGGGATGTAGGATGTAAAAGGTGAGAGGAAAAGAAGCAATAGTGATTGGTATATAGTGTTTTGTTAATTTAAATAGTTTGGCTATTGTTTCATTTGCATTGATCAGGTAGACAGTCTTATTATGTATACACATAATGACAAGTTTGTCTCTTCTTTTCCCAACATTATACTTTAATTTTTTTCTTGTCTTATTGCATTGGTAATACCCAAACTGTAAGATGAATCATACTGATGGTCCTGGATAACTTTATCTCAGTCCTGAATTTAAATCAGAGTGTTTTTGATAGTTCATCAATAAGTATGTTGCTTGATAAGTTTTTATCAGAAGCAGAAGTTGAGATCAGTTTGTGACATATTTATGAAGCTCTTTAGACTCTCTTGGACTCACCTGCTCCCAGACCTCAGCTGTCTGCTCAGCCCCACCCACTGCAGCAGACAATGGACACCATACCACTTGCACTCCTGTGAGCCAGCTGCCCGATGCCCATTGGCTGCAAGCCCAGAGTCTCTGGTTTATCCTGCCATTTCTGGACTTAAGAGAAACACCATACTATAAGGTGTGGCTTCCCAAGCAGCTGTCTGCGGGCTTTCATGATACAACTAGAAATGCAGGACAACGATCCAGGAGCAAAACTTTGGCCAATGGGAAACAGAAGCTGAGGAGGGAACTGGACTCATGAATCCTGTCTTTTCCTCCTCTGAGACATTTCCCAGAGGCAGGTCCATCTGGACCCTCCCTGGGGGCTGAGCAGCCACACTCTCCAATCACTTGTTGTGATTTTCCGAGAAGCAGTGAGGAGCACAGCAACATATCATCTTGCCAGCCCCATCCTCTCCTGCCCTAATCCCCCTTTCCCTCACTTGTACTGTCCTGGCTCTGCATCTTCTAGAGAATTTCTCTCTTCTAGAACCTGGGTGATGGCACTTTTCATATACCTTTTCAGCCTTTATTGAGATAACTCTGTCACTTTCCTCTAATCTGTTAGTGCACAGACTGGCCAGTGGGTCTTTTTGTAGGTGTATGCGGCTGTATACTCCATGCTCTTCCGAGGCATTACCTTGAGCACGCCTGGGCACACAGGTGACACAACCTCTTACAGGGTGCTCCATGTGGCCCCCTCTCGCAGCTCCAGCCACATTTCTCCTCCGCAGATGAAGTCAGGCAGATAGGCAGGTGGGGATGATGGAGTGGGTGGCAGCAGGTCTGAGGGGAGCTAGGAGGGGAGAGAGTGCAGTGAGGGAGGTAATTAGGAACAAGGCGGTATCACAAATCTCCCAGCCGCGCTGACACCCAGGGAGAGTGATCACACACTTGGAGTCAGCCCAGACAAGTGTGAAAGCCCTTCACTCCATCCCTAGGAAGGAGGAAGGGGAAGAGGCAGACTGGCCCCACCCCCAGCCCTTCCACCAAGACAGCCATGAGGTCATCGTCACACTCCCCCTCCCTTTGCCCCGACCTGGGTCAGGGAGCTGTGATGCAGAGGTGTGGCGGGCCAGCGGAGGACCCTACAAGACAAGGGAGAGGTCCTGGAAGGATGTGCCCCAGAGAAGGAAGGTGAGGAAAGCCTTCATCGTGGCATCCAGTCAAGTTAGGTAGATTTTAACAAGCCCTCGGCAAACTCAGACTGCCCCTTGTCGGAAGTGGCAAAGCAGGCTTCCCGTGTTTGCAGAATTAGTCCCCAAGGAAAGTGGAAATGCACATCGGTTGAAAGATGCCTGGGTAACAGGGACCAGACGTCTGTTATTTCTTGACAATTCTGTTGTTTGCTCGATGAGGAAATGGAGGCTCAGAGAGGCTGAGTCCTTGGCCCAAGAGCACCCAGCTAGGAAGGGGTAGAGGTGAGACCTGCCTACTTTAGAAGTCCTAACTTCCATAGCACAATCTGCCTGTACTCCTGAAAATGATGTAGGAGTTCTCTCCATGAGAGGTCAGTTCTTGGGGGTAGAAGGGTTTCAGAGGCAGGGAGATGGGCAAGTTGCCCTTTGAGTCCAAAAAGAGGAATAAGACCTCCGCTCCCACCCTCAACACCCACTGGGCTAGCCTTGGTCCTCAAGGATGCCTGAGAGAGACATCTTTTGGGGTCAGTGACTTTGGGTCCGTGGAAATTACAGAACTAGGGATTCTTCCTCTTTCTCTGGTTATCGCAATTTCCCATAGGGAAGGTGGACTGAGGGAGCAGTCTTTGCTGGCCAGGGAGAGTCAGGTTTGTGCTCTCATTCCCTCCTTAGCCCTGCTTCCTCCCCGGAGTGGACACAGGGAGATGGTAGGGTGGGAAGGAGGAGTCAGTACACCGAAGGTCCCCAAAATAAGGCTAAGGGGGAGCCTGGGTGGCTCAGTGGGTTAAAGCCTCTGCCTTCGGCTCAGGTCATGATCTCAGGGTCCTGGGATCGAGCCCCACATCGGGCTCTCTGCTCAGCAGGGAGCCTGCTTCCTCCTCTCTCTCTGCCTGCCTCTCTGCCTACCTGTGATCTCTCTCTGTGTCAAATAAATAAATAAATAAATCTTAAAAAAAATAAGAATTTACATAGAGGACCAGTAAAAGGACTCTCTCCCCTCAACCTCTCTCTGACCTCCTCTCCCATCACTCTTCCCCTTGCTCACTCTGTTTCCAGAACATTCCAGAATGTCTCCTGACTTGGCCTCTCTGTTCCTGCTGTTCCCTCTGTCGGGAACACTATTCATTTTCAGATCTTTGCTTGATTATTCTCTCCTCAACAGTGAGTTCTCAGTTCAACTATCATCCCCTCAGAGAGGACCTCCCCAACCAAAGTAGCTTTCTTTTACTCTCTTTTCTCCCACAACACTTACTCTAAACTCTGTGAACAAATTAATGAATGAATAAGCACAATGATTTTTGTCTCCTCCTCCTTTCTCTGCTGTTATGTGGTAGATTTCACAAGAGCTAAGCTCTTGCTGGTCTTGATCATAGCCAAGGGCATACCTTGCCTGACACATAGTAAGGTGACTAATTGAATTAATGAGTGGATAAGTCCATGAGCCCTGGAGTCAGGAAGAATCTGGCGTCAAATCCCAGCTCTGCTCCTTATTAGCTACATGATCTTGGGCAAGTTATCTAAAGCCACTGTGCCTCAGTTTCCCCATTTGTAAAATGGGAGTGATAGCAGTACCTTCTTCATGAGGCTGCTGTATATGTTCCATGAGACAATGCAGGCAACGGCCCACCCATTCCTGGTATCCGCTAACTATTGTACAAAGGAGGAGAGTGGGGCCCAGAGAAGTGTGGCTGGTCCTGGGCTGCAAAAGGCCCCAGTGGGACTGCAGCTTGGACGTCCTGACTCCGGGGCATTCCTTTCCTGAGAAGCTGAAACACGATTCAGTAGGATCTGGGAGATGGATGGATGTGACCCTGACAAACGCACACCTGCGTTCCCGAAAGCACAGACAGGGATGCTCAGAGCAATTCTGGAAGAAGGAAAACAGGAAACAACCTAAAGATTCTGCTGTTGCAAATCTGAATGAATTAGGGCTCCCCACAGACCTGGAGGGTGTCACAAACCTGGCCTTGAATTAGAAGGGCAAGTTACAGAAGGAAATATACAATGGTCAGTGGTTCCGTAGGGGCGGTGATTTTGTCTCTCCCCCTCCCCAAGGAGGGGTGTCTGGACACATTTTTTTGCTGTCACACTTTGGGGAGTGCTAGTGACATTTAGTGGGTGGAGGCCAGAGATGCTATTCCACATCATCCCACACAAGGCCAGCCCTCACTCAAAGAATTATCCAGCCCCAAATGTCAATATTGCCCCAAAGCCAAGAAACCCTGACACTGAAAATGCCCTTCCTATGAAGCTCGAGGACAGGTTAACTAAACTAGATGTTGTTTAGGGATATATGCATTTTTAGCAAAAGTACAAGGAAATGCATTCCACTAGACTGTGTTTCCCATGAGAAAAAGATTTTGGGGGAAGGGGTTTCCACTGTAATTCCGTAATTACGTGTCCCATGAATGAACAATGACCGATTAGCACTAATTTTAGGATAAAGGATATTGCAGGGTGGGATGGGGATTTCGTTTGCCCAAAGTCTTAAATATTTCATAATTAAAAAGTCCCCAGGGTGAGGAGCGCAAAGAACTATCCTGGATATAAGGATAAACCTACCTCAGATCTGGGTTCTCACACTACTTAGCTTTATGATGAGGCCACATTACTTGTTTGGGGTCTAAGTTTCCTGATCTGTAAGCAGAGGTCCTTTGCCCTGTATTTACCACTCAGGGATACAGCAGAGCCCGGAGGAGATGCTGGGAAAACACTTGGAAAGATTTGGGGAGGAGGTCCCTGCACACCGCCCCCACCCCCCAGGCTTTAGCTCATTGGAAAGGGTCACCGCTCAACCCGCAGGGGAGACTTTGCAGGTGCGCGGATGCCACACACACGTGAATGGGCTCGAAAACTGCCAAGGAGGAATTTTTCTAAATTTTAGACAGAAGGCAGCCCACAGTGGGGGAGGGGGCTGGAGGCAAGCAAGGATGTGCACGTGAGTATGTGTGACGGGGAGTGACTGTGTGTGTGCATGCCTGGGTCTAGGCATGGGTGTGAGTGTGCACGGGAATTCGTGTGTGATCCATGGGCACGTGTGTCTCTGCATGAGGATCTGACGAGGGTGTGTGTTCTTGCGTGTGCGTGAGTGTGTGTGCCACTTTGTGTATGTGATTGTGTACCCACATATCATGTGCGGTCCACGCATGGAAATAAAAATGAGTGGATAAGATGGATACACACACGTTTAGCTGTAGCTCCTCACTCAGAGGAGTGTGCATGTTTGTAGTGCACACATATTTGCGACTATGTGCATATAAGGGTCTATATTCTTCCGAAGTTAAACGTCTTCTTCCCTTTCTCCCCTTCTTCCACCTCCCTCCATCTCCCTTCCCTCCCCCTGCCCTTCTTTCTCCTCATTCTCCCTGTGCTCAGGTGTGTCGAAGAATGGGCCTCAGGCGGGGCCTCCCTCCTTCCCCGGCTTTGGGTACCCCCAGAAGGTGGGAGGCAGCTCTAGGCAGACGGTTAGCAGGTGAAATTTCTAGCTCCAGCCCCTACTGGGCCCCAGCAAGAAAGGAATTCCCTGCAGGCTCTTCCCTAATCCCCCAAGGGAGCCCTCCCCCACTCACCTCTCCCAGAACAAAGGACCCCCTTGGCGTTCTGTAGTCATGGGTGGTCACATTCCTCACAGCTTGACTCAGAATGGGGGGGGGGACAGAGAAGTTGGGGGAGAGCAGTTGTGTGCAATCTCTATGGGCCTTGGTTTCCTTCTCTGAGAAATGGGGCAACACAGGGCTGAAAAGTCGGCAGGCAGCACTACATTGCCCATGTGCTTCCTAGCTTCAGCCGCCTTGAGGGGCCATCTCCAGATGCGTTTGCTGAGAACCCGCCGTGTGCCAGGCTCTCTACTAGAGGCTGAAAATGAAAGACGAACAAAGGCATTTCCCTGTCTTGGGGAGTCCATGGTAGCAATGGAAGTGAAACAGGTCGCTAGAATCCAGGATGGAACGTGTTACCCGGGGCAGGTGTAGGAGTAAAAACCTTTCCACAGCTCCATGTTACCTGCCACGTTCCTTAGCATGTCATTCAAGGCCCATTATGATGGGGCAGGTACAATGGGGGAACCTTCCAGCAGGCGCAGGTGTGGGAGAGAGAATCAGACCTTAAAGAACAGGTGAAGTTTTGGTAAGTGGAGACGTCGGGGAGGGGCCTTTTGGAAGAGAGATCCTGGCTTAAGAAAGAGTGTGGCCACTGGGCCTTGAGGTCTGGCTGGTCCACAGCTGATGGGGTAGGCGTGGTGATACAGTCCACGTGCACCGTGGAGGGTGTTCCCAGGGACAAAGTACCTCCCCTTCTGTCCCTAATTCTCCTTTTCCTTAACCCACTGAGGCTGATGTTATGCCCATCTGGCTTAGAAAGAGATGGAAGGAACAGGAAAAAGTGGTAACTCCTCCTGACTCCTCCTAGGTGTGCAGAGGGCCTAGTCCCTGCGCCCCTGCAGGGGGAAACACTTGGTGAGTACCTTGAGATCCCAGGGCAGGAATCTCGAGCTGGCAGCTTCCTGCTAGGTTTATAAGTGCTTCTGTTTTGCCTTTATCACCAAATAAATGCTACCACTAGGAACATACTTATGTTCCTGGGCTCCCCCATTTATCTGGTCACTCATCCACTCACACTTCTATCCATCTACCGATTCACCATTACTATACATCCGCTCATCTATCCATTCAGCCTTCACCTACCTACCCACCCATCCATCTACCCACACAACCGCCCACCCACACATACCATCACCCATCCGTCTACTCACCTACTATCCACCCATTCGGTTACTCATCAACCCACCCATCCATACGCCTTCCACCTACCCATCCATTTATACACTTGTCTGTGTCTTCCTATGCATTCACCTACTCGTCCATTTACCAACCATCCACTTGTCTACCATATGCTCATCAGTGCATACTCCCATCCATCCAAATGCCCACTCACCCTCCTACCTACCTGTCACCTACCTACTCATTATCTACCCTCACTTGCCCGCTCACCCATGTATATACCCATTTATCCATCAACACACAGATCCGCCCACATACCCGTCATCTATCCATCCATCTGTCTGCAAATTTGGCCACCTCAACACTCAACACTTTATCCATCCATTCCTCTGTATAATAACCACTCCTTTATTCATCTACGACCATCCATCTACCTATCCATTCACCTACCCATCTATCCATTTACCTATACATCCGTCCAATGACCCAATCAACCTTGTACTATTCACCCATTTTTTCACCAACCAATCACCCATCCATCCAAATACTCAGCTGCCAACCTTGACACTAATCCACTCATCGACCCACCCACCCATTCACCCACCCACCCACCATTCCTGGCTTCCGACTCTGTGATAATCCAAGTGGGTCTTATGAAGCCATTGCTGTGGGCTTGCAGGGCTCATGCTGGGATTTTCTAAGGACCCAAACCACAGGCAGAGACCCGTGGGGATGGGAGGTGGAGACGGTGGGGCTAGCCATAACTGGAAAGCAATCACCTCTGGGGTGTAGAGGATCAGCCAAGTCCTCTTTCTTCCTCGCCCAGCGGTAAGAATTTTGGGAACTGAAGGAAATGGGAGACAGAGAGAAGAAACCTGGGGGAGGGATGGGGAGAAGAGAGACTTAGCAAACTAGAAAGGGGGAGAGAAAGAGAAATTTATAGAGAAATTGGAAGTGGAACGGAGGTGACACGGAGAGAAGGAGGGCAAGGGAGAGAAATGGAAGAGAACCGCAGGGAAAGAGCACATTTTACACTGGGGAGCGCGAGGGAGGGGGAAGGCAGGGAAGAGCGGAGGCAGAGGGTCCCGAGTCCCGGGTGTCACATTCCCCCGCCCCTGGCTCGGCACCGGGCTCTCCGGAGGTCCCCGCCGCCTGGAAAGCCACCTCCGAGGGGAGGGCGCATTGCGCGGGGCGCACGGGGACCGCGGCTGCGTGGGCTCGGCTGGCCGCGCCATCAATTAGGCGGTCCCCGAGCCTGGCGAGCGGCGGCGTCTGTGGAAATTACCTTTTAATTTCTTAATTACATTGTCCTCACCTGCAGCTCAACCCGCCTCCGAGAGGCGCGCGCAGAGCTGCTTCGCGGATCTGCTCTGCTGGGGCCATAAATTAGGATGCCGCCCGCCCGCGCGCGCTCTGGGGTCTCTGCGCCCCCGCGCCCAGCCCGCCAGCAGCCGGCTGGCGTTACCTCCCTCAGCACCTTCGAGGAGCTTCTGCAGTGTTTCGCCCTCCCCCCCGCGTCCCCCCCCCCCCCCCCCCCCCCCC
>PITA01011499.1:0-27967 GCA_004023965.1 Spilogale gracilis | reverse complement strand
AATTAGGACAATGGTGGATAGATTGCTCTTGACTGTAATGAAGTTCTTATAATTGTAATTTATTGGCATCAAATTACCTTTCTTAAAACGAATCTGAACATCACACTCTTAATTCTGGGGAGGGGGTGGCAATTATTTTTAATTAATGTTTCTTGTTTGTGCCACACAGGGGGAGCAGTCTGACCAATCCAATTCCCTGAGTCTGCGAGGAAGTTAACCAAGAATATCAAAGGCATTCTTGGATCAGTCATCTATCACAAAACACTCTCCTCCTCCCCATCGTCCTCCATCCACTCCCATCATCCCCCTCCTACCAAGCAGCAGCCAAAGGGGAAAAAAAACCCTAACCATTTACCAACATGATTAGCTGAAGAGACAAGGGACGATGACGCAGATTATTTAAGCCAATTTGTTGCTAAGTATGTGAAGAATATTTTTTTTCTCCTTCAAAAATGGCTGCATGGGCAGCCTCTGTCTTGGAGGACATGGATGTTGGGGGTTTCTGGTTTTGTTCTCCTGCAAATGGTATCCTGAGGTTTAATGTGGGGCTGGGAGTCCTTCCCCCATGTCCCTCTCACCGGATAATTGTGAAGTTGGCCTTTGCAAAAATTGGAATCTACATCTCGTTTCTAGAAAGGCTGAGTGAGAAGTCTCTGGGCATTCATTGTTGTAATATGAAATCGCCTGTATTTGACTGGCTTTGATCTACAAAAATGGCAACTTAATGACTCCAATGAATCTATCCACTGCAATGGTGATCAATGCAGTGACTCCTCCCCAAAGATGATGATCAGGAGGGAGAGGAAGCCCACTAGTTTTTAAGCGATTGGATGAGTAAGATGAGTGTACAGAAGGGAGGGCGTGAGGGAAGGAGGAGGGCTACACTGAGAGGAAGGGGAGGGGAGAAGGAGACTGGCTTTGGCTCACTCACCGTCCTTCAGGTACAGGGACCAGGGCCTTCCTGTGCAGGTGTCAGGTCAGCTGCCCAAGGTGGGAAGTGGTTCCGCCCCAGCCTCTCAAGCTACCAAAACCCTGCACTGCCTTGCCCAGAAATGAATCGCTATCAGTCACTGACACCTTACATTGGCCACAAGAGCAGCCTGATCTTTAGCCTGTTGAACTTGGCCTTGGTTTCCCAGTGAAGGAATGTCAGTTTTTTTAAGCTGGAAGGGAAGTATTTTGGGGTCCTGAAGTCCCAAGTCCTATGGCCCAGAATCAGAGATAGGAGGCAGACATCTACTTCATGTAGACAGGGAGGCTTCGTGCTGGCTTGAATGGGGAGACTTTAGTGTTGCTTTAGGAAAGATCTGGTGCCCCTTCCGGGCTGCAGCTCGGGAGAACACAGTGCCTCTGATGCCCTGGGTTGCCTGGGGAACCCCCTTAAGGGGCCTGGAATTCAGAGCAGACACTTCTGGTTGGCGGAGGCCAGGACAGGGCTGGCTCTAGGACCAGGAGTTGAGGAATCCCAGCAAGTTACTAAAACCAGTACTCTGATTTTGAATTACCTAGTTGGCAGAATTCATGGATAAAGTCGCTAATTTCTAAGGGATACTGTGGGCCCTGAGACTCCACCCAGCTCTGGTTTTGAGGATTTGCGTGGGACTTTGGATTCCCCGACAGGCCAGGGCAAGGGAAGCCACACTTGTAAGGAGAGCTACACTCCATCCTCGGGTTTCTAGGGACCTGTGGGGCCATCTTGTCCACTCCCCTGTCTCCCCAGGTGGCATTCCTCTTTCTCGTCTCTCTCGGGACAAGGACCCTGATTCTTTCCTAGTGTCTGGGATGCATTCCGGTTCTGCACTGACCGGCTGGGAACATTTGTCCAATGGATGAATAATAATCGGGTTCTGAAGATGAAAGAAATCTCACACAGAACGGGGCACAGGAAACACTCAATAAGAGACAATCACTGCTATTGTTCTGGAAATAGAGTTAATAGCTCTTATTAATAATAATGATAACAGCAACTGCCTTTTATTGAACTCTTGCTATGTGCCTAGTCCTGTCTTGTGTGTTAGAAATGCATCATCTCCCTCCACACTCTCAACAACCCCTTGACTGTCAGGAGCTGAGGCAGAGAAAGGTTCTACAATTGGCTAAGGGCATGTAGCCAGCAAGGGGCAGAGCAGGGCTTCGCACCCCTGTGGCCTGCTAGCAAAGCCCACACTTAACGATGAAGTCATGAGGCTTCTTACAGCTCAGTTAGGAGCTCATAACCCCTGGGCTTATTATTATTAATGTAGGTACCAGCATGATTTCTCTACACTATCATTATTATTTTAAGATTGATTTCTTGCAGAGAGAGTGTGTGTACAGGTGAGGGGGAGAGGGGCAGAGGGAGAGGGAGAAGCAGACTGTGCTGAGCCAGGAGCCCATTGCCCATCGTCAGCGGGCTGGATTCCAAGACCCTGAGATCATGACCTGAGCTAAAATCAAGAATCTGACGCTTAACCGACTGAACCACCCAGGCGCCCCGACACTATTATTAATTAGTTCTCTGCCTTCTCCCATCCCTTTCAGAAAACAGTTTGATCAGAGGATATAAGGCCTAAGGAGGAAGGTTCCAGGAAGAAAGAAAGGGCCCCTGAGGGATAGCACGGGGCACGAGTGCTGGGCACCCCAGGAGTGTGTAAAGACGGGTTCCTCCCGGGGCGCCTGGGTGGCTCAGTTGGTTGAGCGGCTGCCTTTGGCTCAGGTCATGATCCCGGAGACCCAGGATCGAGTCCCACATCGGGGTCCCTGCTCAGCGGGAGGCCTGCTTCTCCCTCTCTCACTCCCCCTGCTTGTGTTCCCTCTCTGGCTGTGTTTCTCTCTGTCAGTAAATAAAATCTTTTTTTTTTTTTTTTAAAAAAGACGGTTCCTCCCTTTGGGGAGCTCCCAGGCAGGTGTGTGTGTGGGGGTGGGGAGCGGACAGGTGTACAAGTAACCGCAGCGTCAGGTATAAAGTGCCAGAGGTAAGATACCGAATGCCATGGGAAATCAGGGAAGAGAGCTATTTTCTAGGTAGTAACCTTATGGGAGGACTTCATGGAGGAGGGAGCCTTTGAGCCAGGCAGGCAGAACATGCAGGAGAGGGGGAGTGTGCCAAAGGAGAGAGGCTGCAAACCGAATGGAGGAAGACTGCTTTCCTTCCTCCTGTTCCAGGTTCCTCCCTCCTTCTCTCTTTCTGGTTTTCCCATCGCCCTCCCACCCTCCCTCCCCCTTTCCCCTTCCCTTCTCTTCTCAATACTCTTTTTCCATCTTCTTTCTCTTCTCTGCTTCTTCCTCCCTTCTCTCTGTTCTTACTCTTGTCTTCCTCCTGCTCCTTCTCTTTATCTTCCGCCTCCTTCCTCCTCTTCACCTTCTTCGTCCTCCCTTCCTTCTTCCCTAGATGACCTCATGATAATCAACTGACTCACCATATCAGACAATCAGCCAGAGACTCAGAACGTGCATCCGGAAGCTTCCCTCCAGCTCTTTGTTAGACTCTACACTTGGAGTTGAAATAGAAGCTGACTAGAAATGGGGGTGTACCCTGTTGTAGGGAAGGCACTGAGTGATACCCACACCCAAGGGCAATGGGAGCCATGAGTCTGGCCACAGAGAGTTTTGGACCAGACCCAGCCCCTTCCCTGTATGACCTGTGCGACCTTCAGCCCGTAGCTAGTGGTGAGTCTGTTTCCACAAATTTTCCTCTGTAAAAGGAGACTAAACTGGGGTTCCCTTCGCACAGGATGCCATGAGGGTTAAGTGCAATAATCCGTGTAATATATCTGGCATCGCTCCTGGCACATAGTAGATGCTAAAGAAAGTTCACTTCCCATCTCCTTTAATTAATGAGTCTCTATATTTAAAACGGGGTCTGTGGCTTCGGTGCTGGGAGCAAGTCCTGGTGGGGGATGTGCGGTCAGGAGGGAAGGGAGGCGGAGAGCCGATCTCCTTCGCGAAGGGGTGAAGGTGGTCCCTGTCAATCTAATTTCCCAGCAAAAGCTGCAATTTGCCAGCGCTTTTAATTATTATTTTTTATCATGGATACAAATTAAAAATAAACTGTGTGTCTCAATCACAGCGGGGATTAGAATTGTTCCCTAATTGTTATCTTTGAATCAATCTAGCTTCCATTAGCTCTGCTTCCTGAGGTATAATTGAGGTAGGGTTGTGTGTGTGCATGTGTGTGTGTGTGTGTGTGTGTGTGCATGCGCGCGCGCGTATATATGAGCACACAGCACATCGGTCCCAGATACACCTGCTGGTAACACTCAGCAAAACACAGCTCCTAATATTTTTATCGCCGATATCCAAGCTCAGATGGACCATCCTGAGACTATTTTTTCTCCTTGAATTATATTTTAACATTCACAGTTACTGGTTTATCAAGGTTTCGTTATATATACTTGGTACATTGTGTATGTTATTCCTGATACTCAGGCACTTTTATTCTTCCTGTTCTACACATAGGTACACAGAGGCTCAGAGGTGAGATCATTTGCCCCAGATCACACAGCTGCTAAGTGACAGGGCTGGGATTTAACTCAGGTCTGCCAAACTCCTGATGCTCACGGTCTATCTTGTCACCCCTCTTGCCTCCCTTGGGATCCAGCTTATTTGCTTATGTTTTTCCCAAGGAAGCAGAAGTGAGGGTTTTGGCCCCATTCTTCAGGTGAAGACGATGAGACTCAGAGAGAAGTCTTATGACTTGCCAGGAGGTGACGGGGTGTCCCCATGTCACATGTATAGGGACCTCATGCTAACTTGAAAATGAATGAGGACTTGAATCTACTAAATCAAGGGCAGACAGAGACCAGAGTGGTGACATGGCACTGTCAGTGAGACACTCTGCCGAGACTAGGCAGCTAGAAAGGGGTTAAGCACCAAGTCTGGGGACAATGAAGCATTTGTTCATTCATAGTCTGTACAAATAGTTTGTGAGCACCTATGGTTCATCAAATGTGTAGGAAGTTTTGGGATGTGCTGGGACCAAAACAGCTGGATTCTGCCACTGGACGTGTAGATCTAGTAGGGGAGACATTAATAGGACAGTCACACAGGTATAGAACTATTGACTGTGATAAACATAGGAGGGAAACCTACAAAGATTGGAAACGAGGGGACACAGTAACTGGTGAGGGGTGGGGTGTGTGTGCACATACGTGTATGTTCTGGAAGGCTTAACCAGGTGATGTTTCAGCAGGGATGAGTAGGAGGGGTTAACTGGGTGACTCGCCTTATAGGCAGAGGTCACAGAAAAGCTGGTGTGACTGGGATGAGAGAGCAAGGGACAGGTGTGTGGCTGACTCTGCAAAGGTTGGCAGGGGCCCGATCCACAGGACCTTAGGGCCAGGATGTGGTGGCCGCGGGGAACCAGTGAAAATCTGCAGGTCAGGGGATGACTTGATTGAGTTTACGTACCAAAGTTTGACCCGGCCATTTTGTGGAAAAGAGAGTGGTGGTGGGTGAGCAGAGGGGAGGTCGGGAGAGCAGAGAGGAAGCTACTGCAACAGTCCAGGCGATCAGTGATGCCACTTGGTCTGGGGGTGCAGTGGAGGTGGGGAGAATGTGTCAGAAGTAAACACATTGGACATGGGGTTGAGGGAGAAGGAGTAAGGTTTGAATATGATTTGAAGAGAGTGACTGCACACTCACACCTCATCAGGTAAAGAGTCTTGCAGACACTATCTTGGGTGAAAAAAACCCAGACTCAAGGGATACGTACTCTGTGAGTCCACTTAGGTGAAGTTCAAGAATAGACCACACAGCTAGATGGTAACATGGAAGTCGGAATAGTGGCCCTATCAACTGGGGTGTCTCCGGGCATGGGGCATTGGGAGAGAAGAAATGAGAGCAGGGGGGCAGCTGGGTGGCTCAGTCAGTTAAGCGTCTGACTTACACTCAGGTCATGATCTCAGGATGGTGAGATGGAGCCTCTCCTTGAGCTCCCACTCAGCGGAGAGTCTGCTTGTCTTTCTCCCTCTGCCCCACCCCTGCACGTGCGGTCTCTCAAATAAATAAATATAGTCTTTAAAAAAAAAAAGAAGTGCAAGGAGTTTTGTGGGAACTGGAATGTTTTCCCTCTTGACCGGGTGGTAGGTACGTGGGTGTGTATGTCAATTAGATTCACTGGGCTAGACGCTTAACAGGGGTGTGCTTAACTGTGAGTTCTCTAATAAATATAAAATAGTGACAAATAACCGAACCCACTGAAAAGATAAATAAATGAGATTGACTATTTCTAAGAGGGAAGCAGAAATGAAATGATAAAAAAATAAAGAAGGCCACTTAAAGAAAATGCAGAAATACAGAATCATTAGAAATACAGAAAAGTACAAGAAATAAAATGGTTTGAGCATTAAGAAATCTGATAAGAGAACACTCAGGCCAGTTCTTCTGGTGTTTTGATATCCAGAGACACGGTTTTGAATCGTTGACCATTGAGGGGGAGGCTCATCTAGAACATTGTCTGGAGGGGCACCTGGGTGGCTCAGTCATTAAGCGTCTGCCTTCGGCTTAGATCATGATCCCAGAGCCCTGGGATCGAGCCCCACATTGGGCTCCCTGCTCCTTGGGAAGCCTGCTTCTCCCTCTCTCAGTCCCCCTGCTTGTGTTCTCTCTCTAGCTGTATTTCTCTCTGTCAAATAAATAAATAAAATCTTAAAAAGAAAAAAAGAACATCGTCTGGAGCACCAGTGGACTGAGGACAGCTTTCAGAGACATCATTTCAATTCTGGAAGTTTCTGTCTATGCACCATCAAAACTCTGGCAGACTATGGTGGTTATTATGGCCATTCCCAAATGTGTGCTTCTCTGATTTCTGGGCACATGCAGGAATGTGTTCCTCTGGCCACCTGAAGGAGGGCATGACTTCATGACATGTTTTGGCCGATGTCACACTCATCCTCCTCCCAATTTCTGGTTAAAAAAAAAAATCACAGCATCACATCAAGGCTGAGTCTTTATGAATGTTTGCCTTTGCAATCAGGGAATGCTGGGTCCAGAGGGTGCCTCCATCAAGCTGGGATCTCAGGTCCACACAAGGGTCAAAGCCTCCTTGCTCACCCATGGTGAGACGTGAGCTGCTGGGATTGCTTGTTACTTGGACCTAACCCAGCCCACGCTGACACATACAACAACTCTCCCAGTGCAGTGCCCTGGGCCACCAAGCGGAGGTTTGGGATGTAGACGGCTGCTGTTTAGCAACCTACCCCCAAGGAAAGAGTTTGAAATGCAGACAATGCTCTCTGTAGAAAGATTTTCATTTTATTATTCATGATATTAAAACACCAGAAATGATCTAAATAGTTTTCAGTGGAGGGCTGGTTAGCATGGAATGCTTTTTCTTTTTTCTTTTTGAACTCCTATTTATTGAAGTCATCTCTTCACCCAAAATGGGGCTTGAACTCACCACCCAGAGATTAAGAGTTGTGTGTTCCTTGGACAGCTGGCCTGGGTGCCTCTGGTTAGAATGGAATGCTTTACAGCCACTGAATGTGAAAGATGAAAAGACACAGAACTTTACATATGAATAAGGACTTGTACAAATGTATATACACACACAGGCAAAATACAGGCTTGCAATGCAATAAATAGTCACTAATGATTCACTCTAGAGAATGGGATTGGAAATTTTTTTTGTGCTTTTCTGTACTGAGAATCAATAAAAGACATCGCTACAAATTCAAAAATATTGTTCAAGAAGAGTTTTGAAATAAGACAAAGTAAGTTTTTCATAAAGACTTTTTTATGTGAAGTGAAAAAAACAGGGCCCAAGATTGTGTAAGAATAAGGTAAAACTTGGATATGTTTCCAGGGGGAAAAAAAAGACTGGAAGAATATATTCTAAAAGGTTAATACCTGGATTCTCTAGGTAGTGTGATTTAGAAAGCTTTCTAGAAATTTCCTCCCCTCCCCCACTCCCCCAGATTTCCCCATTTTCTATAATGACTATGAACTGGTTTCGTAATAAGAAACATAATAGTTTAAGAACCAGTGCCAATTCTGGTATCTTGATACATTGTGAACTGCCTCTTATACCCCCTCCCTATCTTCCTCCTTCCCTCCCTCCTGTCTGTCTGCTCTCCTCCTCTCTCTCCCTCTGTCCCTGCCTTCCTCCCTCCTGCTCTCTCTCTTCTCTCCCCTCATCTATTTTATTACCATATGAACTTGCCTTTGCCATAAATTGAGCGGATCTAAAATGGAATCCTGACTTTTAGTGGCTCTGGCTTGACTTGGTTCTGAAAAAAAGAAATGGTGCCATGCTCCCTGAAATAAATCCTTAATGGGAACCACATTGTTTCACTCAAAAAGACGGAATTCATAACAACACAGACACACTAACCCGGTTTAACACTGAGCACGGTCACCTACGCAGCAATAATAACACGTTTGCCCATTGTAGGAATTGGCCAGAGCCAAGCGCTCTTTCTTTGGAACATTTCTTTCAAAGATGCCAATTTTTGTCAAAGACGCGACCATATGGGTGGCCATCCTAGGCCAGGAGAGGAAGTGGACGACAGTAGGCATCTCCTCGGGACCCTTTGCTGGCCCAGCTAGGGAGGGCCCTTCAGGCACTTGGAACATGGCCAGCTTTCTCTCTCTCCTCACTTGACAAATCTCTGGGCTTCTTTGGGTCACAGACCCTTCCGCACACTTACCCCAGCTTGTGGCCGCCTCTTTCTCCTGTGCTCTTTTGTCCAATAGCCTCGCCTCTCACCAGACGGTGAGCTGGGGCTAAGATGTGGATTTTTGTGTTTTGCTCACTGCTGTGTCCCCAGAGCCTAGGACAGGGCCTGGCACACGGTGGACACCTAATGTTTGTCAAGTGAATAAATTAAAGAATGAAAGATCCTCCGGTGATCTGGAAGAGTCTGCCCCCTCCCTCATGGTGGAAAGAGGACCCCAGGTTTCCAGTGCCTCCGCCTTTGGTTAATAGGTCTCTGTGACCCAGAGCTGCATCCATAAGAAAAAGAAAAAGAAAATTAAAATGGCATTTTCTGACTGCGTTGGTATAAAGACAAATAATCACCCAGGCTAGATTTTTGACTCCATACACATTACGTTCATTTTTCCTTTTGATCTTCACAGAAATGAACATGAAAAATTTTTGTGGTCTCCAAGAAATGTGTCTGCGGTGCCTGGTGGGGAAGTCGGCCCCGTGCTGGCCTTGCTCCTGGTCATTCATTCATTCTCCCAGGTATTCATTTATTCCTTCATTCAGCAAGAGCCTACAGAGCAGCTTCCCACGCCAAGACCTGAACCAGAACCTGGGGTCCCGTGGTGGGCAGAAGCAGCCCCCGTCCCTGCCATTACACAGCTGATACTCTGGTAGGAGGGGCAGATGTTGATCAGATGCACCAAGAAATAAGTGCATATTTACCCAGTTATAAGGCCTCGTGAGAGCCCCAAAGGAGGAAATGTGAGGTGTTCTGGAAAGAAGGTGGGTCAGTTAGGGATAGCTCCCCCCAGTCTGAGACGCAAGGTAGCTCTGCCAAGCTGGTAGGAAGCATTCCAGGCAGAGGTGCCTGCAAGAGCAAAGGTCCTGGGGCAGGATCTCTGAGCAACTACTGGGAGACCAGGGTTTCTGGGGAGAAGGACAGTTGAGGGCAGGAACCTCAACCAGCTTCTTGAGTCTTACTAGGAAGCCTTGATGGTCCCTCAGGACTCTTGCCTCCTCGCCCCTGGTTCTCATTTTTCCACCCCTGCACCCCATCGCAGGAGGGTTGCAGCCTAGGCCTCCGGCTCTGGGCACAGAGTGGGAATCAGGGAGGGCTGGTCTGATTAGATCACTGTCAGCCAGGGACAGGAGGTTAATTGCTACTCTCCTAGTGAGTCTGGCTTGGCCCAGCCGCTGTGCTCATGTGTGTATGTGCGCGTGTGAGAGTGTGCGCGTGTGAGAGTGTGCGCGTGCGCGTGCATGTGTGTGTGCCTGAGTGCATATGTGCGACGGGCAGGCTAGGGGGAGGCTGCAGGAGCAGGGGTGGGTTGCCCAAGATTTCTCTGCAAGTTCTGAGCCTTGTCTTGTCGGGTGCGCAGCAAAGAGGAGTACTTAACAAGCATTAAGGGACACAAATAATTCCCCTTTTCTCCTCTCCGCCTATTCTTCCCTCTCTCTCTTCTGGTAAATCCTGCTTCTTGCATGTGAATAGCCGAATGGCTTCATCTGGGACCTTTAATCAGATCCCTGGTAGGCACTAGGAGGGCAAAGTGCCGGAGGGATTACCTTTTATTTTAGGGTTTTTCTCCCCTGGTTTTGCCATCCCCCCTTCCCCTCCCCCCGTCATGTTTTCCTCCTTGGCATTTGTTCTCGGCAGAAGTAAGTAAGGAAGGCTTAAGGGGCGGGGGAGGGGGGCTTACAAACTTAAGGGGATCGGGCCCTATTCAGCGGGGCTTGTCCACAGTCTTTCTGCTTTTGTTCCCGGGCCATTCTTCAGCTGATTTCTTCACTCCAGTAAAAGCACTTTAATTCCCTTTTAGATACGGAGAATCCGTCCTCTTCCCCTCGCTGCCCCCCCTCCACCCCACACACCCCATTTCGCTTTCTCAGACCTTTCATGTTGCGTCCTCGACCGCCCCAACAAAGACCTAACATCCTCGCCAACTATTTCTTTCACCATCAAGTGAGGCTGCAGAGACCCTGGGGGAGGGGGAGAGGGAGAGGAGCGAGGCGGTGGGGGCGGGGGCGGGAGGCGGAGGGGGGACGGGCGGGGCATCCTCCCGGACTAGACACTCCCCCCGCCCCGCCCCCCAAACCGGGCCTGCGGTGGGGGAAACCCCTGGCTTCCGACATCATCCTGGACATCGCCCTCCCAGCCAACATCACCCTGGGCCCCCATGATGCCGCGCCTCGGATGGCAAGGACAGGCGTGGGTGCGGGCACGGGTTTGTGGCAGGAGAGTGTGTGTGAGCGCGTGTCTGTGTGAGCGTGACAGGGTCAATGGAGACATCTGAGGCCTGGTATGGGCTTGATCAGCATTTCTGAGGCTTCCAGGAGAGGCTTGGTGTCCTCCCCGCCTCGGCAGAAATCCTGAAAATCCCTGAGACCTCTCGGGCCATTCCAGCCTGTCCCAGCAGAGAGAGCATCCCAGCAGAGGCAGAGCCCCGGGCCCTTCCCAGGGCTTTTCAGGTTCCCCGAAAATGTTGGGAGACCTGGAGGAAAATGGGCGGCTGCAAGATAAGGAAAGGAAACTCCCAATTCAAAATGAATGGAAGCAGAATTTTAAGAGTGCCCCCTATATTTTAGGTCAGCTGTGCTCATTGCTCAATTAGACATTCATAAGAAAATTCATGGCATATGAAAATAGTTGTGGGGGCAAGCTTTCTTTTTCCTTCCGTGCATGACCTGCCCCTGTCAGCAGGGCTTCCCTCCTCCCCCATAATATAAGGAACACCGGAGGACCACCCCAAGTCTGGAAACTTGCTGGTAACTCTCACCATCCTGATGCTCCCTTCCTGATTCCTATCCCCGCCCTCCCGAAACACTAACCATCTGCTTAAGTCCTGTCTTTTTCTTGAGAGAATAGTTGTGATCACATAATTGTATTTTCAAACAATTTCCCCTTTAGTTTTAGTTCAGATTTTTTTTTTCACTCTGCAAGGAATTCCCAAGCCTGCCGAGAACGGCCAGTAATCCTAGCCAGGCATCAATTCTGTAAGTCCTTATAACCGAATTGCAAAAGGAAAATGTGGAAAGCCCTTTCAATAACTGTCACAACAAAACTGGCTCTATGCTGTGCTTTTAGTTGTTGTTTGTTTTTTTTTTTTAATAATGTGGGAAGGGCTTCAAGGTAGGGGTGTCTGGAATGCTAGCTAATATCTGGAAAGAGCTCTGCCTTGCCTCCCACTTTTCATCATGAGATTAAGTCGTGCCCCTAGTAACCGGCCTTGCTTTCCCCATCTATGAAATGGGAACAACAGAGAAGCTCGGCTTTTCACTGAAGAATAAGAAACTGGGGATCTGAATGAGAAGCGATCTCACCACCTCCCCCTAGAAAGAGAAAGTGAGCTTTCCTGTCCTCTTCCTGTCTGAGAGGTGAGAAAGAAGAGTCCCTCTTCAAAATGTCGAACATAGAGACACAGGGCCATTTAAAAGAAAGTGGGCCAGGAATAATAGCCCAATTGGGAGCCTGGCCGGCAGAAGGGCGGGCTCCCTCTCCGTGCCAGAGGATGGGCAATTACCGCCAGGCATTTTTCGGGCAAAATAGGAGGCAGAGAAATAGCAAGTAGGAGCCTCAATTATGGGGAGTCATTCTCAGGACAGAAACACACCGCCGCCTCATTCTTGTGGGGCTAACTGCAGCCATCGAGACACAGGTCAGTTAGATGAGGTTAGGAGAGGACATTCAGCCAGGATAATGTCTGGCCTTTCTCTGCCCAAACGCTGGGCTGGGGGAGGAGGAGGATGGCTGGCTGGCTGGGGAACCAGTGTGCATCTCTTCTCCCTCCTCGTTGGTATGGGACCTGAGCAAGGCATGTCATTCCCTGCCTTCGCGAACCCCAACGAAAGCCAGGAATCTTTGCTTTCCCTCCTTCAGACAGGCACATGGCAAAAACCATGTGTCTCTAGCCACCATGAGGGGTTTAGGCAGTCCTGTGCTGGCAAATGCGTGAAGACCGGCTCTCAAGGTAGGAAGGAAGGAAAAGAAAAAGAAAAAGAAAGAAAAAATTTTGTCTTTCTGATTTGTAGAGCTTTGTCAATTTCCATGGTATAGAGTCTCCCCCTGACAAGAGTGGGGGAGAGATGCCCAGCAGCCCCCCATTGTCCATATTTCCACCACACAGATACAATCAATTAAATAACCTCAAGAACATAGAAGGCAGTAAAATGCAGCAAAGTAATCGGGAAGCTGTGAGTTTTGCGTCTGGTTTACCTTTGTTTTTAACATGATTTAGGTAGGCGTAAGTTAACCGAAGAGACTTTTTAGCAGTGGCTGGGTGGAACACCTGTCTTGCCAAATCCCTGGGAGTTTGGAGGAGTGAGCTGGGGCATCCCACTGCCCAGAGAACACACTCCGTTCGCTCAGAGCCCTCCTCCCACTCCTGGGTGGTTGTCTGAGCTACACAACCAGCAAATCTATCCACTTGTGATAAAAGGAAGTCAGTGGGTGGTTTTCCAGTCCTCTCCCTGAAAAACAGCCTCCCAAGCAACACTGGGAGAGTATTTTCACTTTAGGAAACTGACATGGTCTTCATTCCCTTGTCTGGAGCTCTGTGTTTTTTCTTAGGCCGCAAGAGTGCGGTCGAATCAAATGTCCATGGACTCCTTCACCAGCACACTCTAATGCCATTCTGTGCTACCCCCTTGGGAGAGGGAGAGGTTAGAGACTCAAATGCTGGCACTCCTCCCTCCTCGGGCAAAGCCAAGGACTCCTCCCGCCCCAGTTCAGGAGCACATAGCGGGCAAGGTATGGTGATTCATACTTCTGGGTTCCTACACTTTTCTACTGATGGGGTTGCTTGGAAAAGCTTTATTTTGGGGGACAGTGGTTTCCTCTCTTGCACCTCCTCTATTCTAAGAAGATTTCTGCCCTGTAATCCTTAGATGGTTGCTGAATTAGCTGTGAAGTTTAAGGTAAACTTTTTTGTAGAGTTACCGTGTACCACGGATCATACCCACACGCGTTAGAAAGGCGAGTAATACAAAGTGTTGGCGAAGACGGGGGGGGGGGGGAACCCAGCTGCGTCTGGCATCTGGCATGACTCAGGTAAATTCAATATACAAATGCCCCATGACCCAGGGATTTCATTCCTGGGCACAGAGGCCACGGAAACCCCACAAAAGGTCCACAACGGGGCCCTCATGAGGTTGGTCACCATGGCGTGGTTTATGGGGGGGACGCCTGGAGCACCCAGGTCAGCATGGGAGATAGACGTCTTCTGACGCTTCATGCCACATCCCCTGTGCCCCCTCCAATGGTCATTTTGCTCCAAGCCACCCCACCTCCAGCACCCAGGCTCTCCCTGCACCCCCGCCCAATGTCCCTCTCCTCCACACTGGGTCTAGGATGGAGTGGGGACAATGCTTTTCTTTCGTCCTGGTTCTGTGGTTCTGTATTCCCTGAATAAAGCCCAGTCACTGAAAGAAAAAAGTGTGACCGTGAGAACACTAACTGAGCACTAGGTACGTTCCATGTGTCACCTTGGGGAATCTTCACAACTGCCTCCAAAGGGAGGTTGTAGTTATAGATGAGGAAACTGAGGCTCAGAGAGACATAGCCACTTGCTGCCCAGGTCACACCAGGTATGTGAAGCTGGAGCCCACGGGGCACGGCATCCCTCCACGACTTGTCAGATTTAGTTACGGGTCTCTCTTGGAGGGCGTGCTTCCTCGCTGACCTGTCCCTGAGGGCGGGGCTGGCCACGGTCACTGCCTCGCATAGGCCTGGCACAGTGTAGGTGCCCCACTAATGTTCTTTGAGACAGTGAAGGGTTGAAGAAGGAAAACTTTCTCCTATTGTTGAGGGAATTAAATGAGAGAATGTAAGCAAAATGCTTCACACAGCTGCTCAACGAATGTGTTATATGTAAATATAGATTATTAGTATGTATGATGGCCTTGTTCCTCTTGTAGGCTCACAAATAACCAGACTTTCTGGAAGAGTCTCAAACGTGCAAACAAGAAGTGGGGGAGGATAGTGCGGGAAGAAATCTTCAGCTAGAGCCCAGTTATTGAGCCCAGGAGCAAACATAAGAAGGTCAGATAGGCCTGGGAAGATCCGAGCCCTGCCTCACATGAACAGATGGGGAAACTGAGGCTCAGAGAGCGGGTCTAGTACCTGGATGTCCTTGGGTCACTCCCTGTCGCCACCTGGATCTCCCGTGAACCTCCTTCCTCTCCAGGATCAGAGACTGACTGACAAGCGTGCCTTGCGAGATTTTTCCCTAAGCTCCTTCTTTCCTTTCCAGAGCTGGGAGAGCCTGACCAAGCCCCCAGATAGACTGCAGCATCTGTTGGTGGGGCTGTCTCCCCGGCTGTCCCCTGCAGATGACCCTGGTCTCTCCAAGGTCACAGCTAGGGTGGAGAATTAAGCTCTGGGCAGAGCCCCAACAACAAAGGGTGCAAAGCCCCGGTTTGTCCCTCACAACCAGGTTCCGCACAGCTGCTCGGGGCTGGTCGCTGGGGAGGGAGGCTGGGCATGAAGCCAGTCCCCTAAACTGGGGCCAGAAGGGGACGGGAGGGTAGGAGAGGGGATTGAGAAGTTGGTCGTCCTTCCTGTCTGTGCCTTCCTTCTGTTCCTTGAATACCCCAACTTTGCTCTCCCTTGAAGCCTCTTCTTGGGATTCCCAGTGCCTGGGACACAATTCTCACATCACACAGGTCTCTGCTCAGATGTCATCTCCTTAGAGGGGCCTTTTGTCATCAGTGTGAGGGAGACCCCAACCCAGCCACTCCCTAGCGCATCGCTCTTTAAATTTCCTTCTTAGCTCTCAGGGCTGTCTGTGAGGCGCCCACTTATTTTCTGTGTGACCTCAGGCAAGTTCCTTAACCTCTCTGTGCCCAGTGTTTCTCGTCTGTAAAACGTGGCTCATAATACCCACCTTATAAAGTTGTAGTGGTGATTAAATGAGATATTTTTAAAGTGCTTAGAACACGTCCCGGCATAGAGTAAGCACCATGGAATCATTAGCAGTGACCGTGATCATTGTGATTGTAGTGATTACCATGGTCACGTGTGATCACTGCTTTTCCTCTCGCTCCCACGCCCAACTAGAACGTCACCTTCATCAGCGTGGGTGCCTTGTCTGTCTTGCACTCTAATGCCTGGCACAGTGCTAGGCACATGGTAGGTGCTCAAGAAATGTTTTGTTGAAGGAATTCGCGAATGAAAGGAAGCAGGTCAGAGGCTTAATGAAAGCAGGCAATGGGAATTTAAAAAGGTGGAGCTGGGCACCCGCCTGGGAGTGGGTTTGGTGAAGGCATACAGTGGGAACAATTCTAGGCATCTTGGGGCTGGGCCCTTCTTTTAGGTGAGGGGGTTGGAGCAGGAGGAAGCCCAGGAACGTGGGTGGTTCCGATGTAGACTTAGTAGGAGTTCCGGCGGGACTGTGGAATTCTCTGCTGTCCAGGGGATGTTTCATGTCTTGGGCATAGGAAGCCCCATGGTCCCTGAAAAACCAAATCGTGGGCTCCTGAAAACTCTCTCCTGGCCAGGACTCCATTGGTAGCCCCCTGGCACCCCGACTGTGACCTACACCCCAGGGCACAGGAAAACGTGGGGCTTGAGGAAGAGGGGTCTCTGGGAAGCCCAGTCTCACAGGGGGTGACAGCAATGAGTTCTCTGCTCAGACTGACAGCAGTCACAATAACATCCAAGACATCACCAATTTAAAGATCGATAGTCTTTGCTGAGCACTTACTCTGTGCCTGACCCTGCTGTCAGTGCCTAAAAATATGAGCTTGGTTATTTCTTACAAAAACGTGCAAGGTTGTTTGAGAACAAAAATGTGGCAATGTCGAAGTTCTTGAATTTGATCCTTATACGGTGGCTAGGTTGTGGTCCTTGCTCTTGGAAACTCCACGCTGAAGTATTAAGGGGGTGAAATGGCAGGTGGTTCAGCACAGAAAAGAAAGGTAGGTGATGGGTGGGTGGATGGGTGGATAGAGGGATGGATGGGTGGATGCAGAGAAAGCAAATATGTTAAAATACTAACATTTGGAGAATATAGAGAGTATATAACTGTCCATGGATTTATTATTCTTATAACTTTTCAGTAGGTTTGAAACTTAAAAAATAACCTCCCAAAATTAGGATAGCATCTTATTTTCCCCATTTTACAGATGGGGAAACTGAGGCAGAGAACAGCTAGAACTCATAGTACCCAGTCCAGAAATATTAGATGCTTGATGATTTATATGATGATGGGGAGGCTCAAAGACATCATGTAAGCTGTTCATCATCACACAGCATGAAAATAAAGTTTAGCTTTGAAAGACCCCATCTGTCTCACCCTCAGATGCCATGCGGACCTTGGGCTGGTTTGGATGGGGCAGGGTGAAGAGAGTAGACTCTCCCTGGTGTCTACTCTATCCCAGCTCCAGGGTGAGCCCTTTGGGGCCCCTCTCTTTACTCCCTCCCTCCCTGGCCCTGCAGGCGCCTCCTTGGAGCCCTCTTTACTCTCTCCTCCCATTGTTTTTGCACCAGCATCCTGGTCCCAGGGGCCCGGCAGGCTGGGGATATTTGCCAGCAAATAGGAGGTGTGTGTTCAACACTCTGCTCGCAGCTTCTCCCCACCCGGCAATGTTTGCTCAGCAAACACCACTAATTCCCCCATTTCTCCGCCTGGGCTGGGCCCCCAGAGTAAAGTTTGTTCTTCACCAGCCCCACTGACAGTTCTGTATCCTCTGTCCCCGCCCCACGAAGGCCCTCCTCCCAGCACCGAGTAAGTCCCAAGCAGATCTGTGGGGAGACCTCCGCTTTGCTGGGCTTCGTGGCCTCTAGCAACAGGTCCCACCAGAAGCTGTCCAGCCCTGGGATCCACTGCTGGGGAGGGGAGGGGCGTCTCATGAGTTCTCTCTTTGGGTCTGTGTTCCATCCTCCCTCCAAGATCCAGGAAAGCATCTTGTTCTCGCTGTCATTCATTCATTCATTCATTCATTCATTCATTCAGGCATTGTTCGAGTGCCCACTGTATGCCAGGCAGGGCTGGGTGCTGGGGACACAGCCTTGCCTACAACTAACCTGACCAGCAAAAATTCCTGCCCCCTCAGAGCTGCTCTAATAAAGCAGTTAGCAAATAAATCAACAAGGAGAAAATAAAACAGGGTTTTATAGAGCGAGCTACTAGCAAGGGTGGTCACGAACGTTGCCCTTGAAGAGAGACTATCTGAGCTCGGGCTTGAAGAAGGTGGAGGGACACAAGTTAGTGTGACTCGTTTCCCCGTGCCATAGGCTCAGTGTGGCTCAGCACGATAGGGACACTGATGGGTCTTTATTTAAAATTTTACTACATCTGCGGTAGATTTTTAAAAGTAGAAATAAGATTCCTATAACCTGAAACTCACCATTTTAACCATCCTAAAATGTACAATTCAGTGCGTTTTGGGTCACTCCAAGTATGGTGCGACCATCATCGCTAATTCTAGAACATTTTCCTGGTCCCCCCCCAAAGAAACTCCCTACCCACTAAGCATTCACTCCCATCTCCCCCCTCACCCCCCCACCCCCAGCTACAAATTTGCTTTCTATCTCTGTAGACTTGCCTGTTCTAGATGTGCACAAATTCAAAGCATCGTCTTTCTGGGTCTGGCTTCTTTGACTTAGCAAAACATTTTCTAGGTTCATGCACGCGGCCGCACGGGTCGGTGCCGCGTTCCTTCTTAGAGCAGAGTCATGGCCCACATCAGAAGTCCATCACATTCCGTTTACCCACCATCCGTTGATGGACGCGAGGACCACCATGGATTTGGGTATAAATTTTGATTCTTCAAAATTTTATTTATCTTGGGCCCTGAGGTTCTCGGCAGCTGCCCCCTAAATTTGCACCCGAGACACCCACTCTCATCTCAGATCTAGTGGAGACGGGTTTCAGAGAGAAGGAAGAGGGTGTGAGGGCCTTGAGTTGGGAATGAGCTGCAAGGAGGCCATCGGTGGGGAGGGAGCTTCGGGCAGAGGGAACAGTAAGGCCAAAGACCCGAGGCAGGAATATGCTGGATGTTTGGGGGGCTTTAGGGAGCACAGATCACCTGGAGGGCAGGGAGGGGGCAGGGATGAAGGGATTTTGGCCCAGGGAGGTGGCTGCAACACATAGGACCCTGTGGGCCAGGGAGGGACATGTGGGTTTTATTCTGAGCTCAAGGGAAGCCACTGGTTGGTCTTAAGTCAGCAAATTTACACTCTGGTTTCAGTTTTAAAAGTGGCTGTGTGTTGGGGTTGGAAGCAAAGCAGGAAGCAGGGGGTCCTCGGACGAGGCTGTCCCTGGTGTCCAGGGGAGACACAGGGAGGTGTGACCCATGGTGGTGACAGCAGCAGACCTGGAGACAATTGTCATCAGGAGTTCTACAATACAGGGAGATGACCCGTTCGTGTATTCATTTGGCAGAGAATTATTGAGTGCCGACTGCATGCCAGGCAGGGCTGGATGCCGGGACTACAGTGGGCAACAAAGCCAGACAAGGACCCAGCCTTCATGGAGCTCAGAGACCTGAAACAAGAAACTACAGCTGTGATCAGGTGTGAAGGAAAAGACGCGCGTGCATTCTGACGGCTGCTGTTTCCAGAAACGGAATCTGGCGGTCAGAGGAAGGCCTCCTACGTAAGCGGGAGATGGGCCAAAGACCATCCTGCCCTCCGAGGATGCCTTCAATAGAGAAGTTGTCCCCACTGCCATGCAAGGTTGCAGGGCCCTTGGAGCAGCGTGTGGCCTCCCAAGTGCTCCCTTTGAAGGGAAACACCCCCTTTCTGGGGGTCAAGTTCTCCGTTGTGTTGAAAAGACCAAGACTCCAAGTCGGTGGCCTTTAGAGGGAATCTGAGGCCTGCAGGGAAGGCCCATTAGCTCTCACCATCCCCTTCCCCTGGCTCCCAGGCGGTGGCCCTCTCCCCATGACTGATGATGAGTCATGGCAGGGGGCTGATTTGGAAGAAGCGAGGCCAGAAGACCCCTCAGCTCTCACACTGGAGACACCCCATTAATCTTTAACAAATAGGAAGTTCCATGAGGCCGGGCCCTCAACTAATGAGGCCTGGTTTCCCAGGAGTCCCCCGGGGGAAAGAGGAATTAACCACCAGAGGTCCTGTGAGCAGGGGACTGAGTCCCCGAAGGAAGGAGGGGACGCTGGTTCCCAGCCTCACTGTCCGGGGTGGGGGGGTCCCTGAGTGATCCCTCTCACACTCAGGCCATAAATACCATTATTCTCTTAATATATCTCTTGAGACGCAGTCACTTTTGAAAACAGCTTTATCAAGGTGTAACTGATAATCATTTGCATATATTTAAAATATACGCAGAGCATAGTAACTTCTGATACATCACACACCCGTAAAGTGATCGCCACAGTCAAGATAACGAACATACCCGTCCCTTGCCAAGGTTCCCTCCTTGTGGTTCTTCCCCCTGTCTCTCTCCACCCTCCCATCCCCAGGCAGGCAGCCACAGACCTGCTTGCTCTCATTACAGAGGAGTTCACACTTCCTGAAGTTTAATATGAAGGCATGGAACCATTCGGTTGTTACTGTTTTGGTCTGTCTTTTCACATTTGGCATAATGCTTGAGAGGTTCCTCAATGTGGTTGTATCAATAGTCCGTTCCTCTTTATTTTTTTTAAAGATTTACTTATTATTTTTAGAGAGAGAGAGAGCACACACATGCAGGGGGAGGGGTGGAGGGAGAGAGAGAGAGAGAATCCTCAAGCAGATTCCCCACTGAGTGCAGAGCCCAATGTGGGGCTGGATCCCGCGACCTTGAGATCATGACCTGAGCCAAAATCAAGGGTCTAGCACCTAGGCGCCCCCATTCCTCTTTACTGAGGACTACTCTCCCACTGTATGGAGGGACCATAGTTTGTTTATTGATTCTTCTGTTGACGGACATCTGTCAATCCATTCTCTCTCTTTCTCTTCCTTTAGCACATAAGCTTAAAATTTTAGAAGAATTTTGAATTTACAGGAAAAGGGCAAAGACGGTACAGAGGGTTCCCGGAGACCCTTCACTCTCCTTATATTTACATCGTACATTAGTGTGGTACACTTGTCACAATTAATGAACCAATATCCATCCATTATTATTAAATGAAG
Source organism: Spilogale gracilis (assembly GCA_004023965.1). Classification (NCBI taxonomy): domain Eukaryota; kingdom Metazoa; phylum Chordata; class Mammalia; order Carnivora; family Mephitidae; genus Spilogale; species Spilogale gracilis. The sequence goes on along the minus strand of PITA01011499.1, from coordinate 7,268 downwards.
TCCATTTTCTATTTAGATTTCCTCAGATCACTCCACGGATCCCTCTTACCTCCTCCTCGTGCTTATCTGAAACCTCCCACTCCCACGTGGGAGCACTGGCTCCCACCATCTGCCATCCATTTGCTTCATTGTTCAGCCCCAGTTGGCAGGGGCAGTGGCTTTGGAATCGCTAGCCCATACCCCCATGGGAACGACTTTATCAGCTAGACACCGTGCCTACGTGCAGTTCATTTCCAAAGTTCCGAGTTTCCTCCTCCCACCCCCAGACTCCCACGGTGAGGTTGGTCCATTCATTTATAATACAGTTAGACTATTTTGTCGTATTCTGCACCTAGCTTGGGGTCCCCAAACTCCTAAATGAGATTAAAAAAAAGATTTATTTATTTGTCAGAGAGAATGAGAAAGCACAAGCAGGGGGAGCAGCGGGCAGAGGGAGAAGGAGAAGCAGGCTCCCTGCTGAGCAAGGAGCCTGGTGCAGGACTCGATCCCAAGACCCTGGGATCATGACCTGAGTCGAAGGCAGATGCTTAACTGACTGAGCCACCCAGGCGCCCCTTAAGTGAGTTTTTTATACATTGTATACCCCAAGGTTCATTCTGTGCATTGTAAAGTTCTAAAGGTTTTAAAGACTGCACAATATCATGTATCCACTGTTGATACCATCATACACAATAATTTTTTTGCCCTAAAAAATTTCCAGCATTACCGCCCCAGCCCTGAGCCCCTGGGTACCGCTGATCTGCTGTCTCCTTGGTTTTGCTTTTTCCGGAGTCTCATTTAAATGGAATCCTATAACCTATAGCCTTCTAAGACGGGCTTCTCTCTCACTCAGCAATACGCATTTAAGGTTCATTCGTGTCTTTTGGTGGATTGATAGATCACTTCCCTTTGTCGCTGGGTACTGTTTCATTGTATAGATGTGCTGCTATTTAACCAGTCCCCTGTTGAAGGACGTCTTGGTGACTTCCAAGTTTTAGCAGTGATGAATAAAGCTGCTATACTCATGTGCATAAGACTACGTTCAGCTTTGTAGAAGTCACTACACCGACAGTCCCATGCTGCGTCCCCACCAGCGACGGATGACAATTTCTGCTGCCCCGTCTCCTCTCCAGTAATTGGCATCACCAGCGTTCTGGATTTTAGCCATTGTAATAGGTGTGTCGTAGTATCTTGTTGAATTTGCATTTCCCCGATGACATAGGACGCGGAGCATCTTTTCATGTGCTTATTTGCCATCTGTGTTATCTGCTTTCTTGAGTGTCTGGTGAGGTCTTTGCCCTGTTTTTTTAAATTCGGTTGCGTGTTTTCTTATTGTTAAGTCTCGAGCTCTTTGTATATTTTGGACAGCAGTCCTTTATCGGATGTGTTTTTTGCAAATATTTTCTCTCCGTCTGCAGTTGGTCTTCCCATTCTCTTGATACACTGTATTTCTCCCCCACACCTCCTTTTAATGATTCCACCAAAAGACCAAAAACCAAAAAGCATTTCATTTCATTTACTCACATCTATTGAACACCCAGTCTGTGCCAGGCCCCTCTGCCGTGGTGGGTTTGGGGTTACTGGAGAAGTGACTGATGCCTCCGGGAGAAGGTAACCTACGATGGGCGCCACCTTCCTTGTGACTCTAATGTCTTAGGTCTCTAAAAGCCTGTCATTCTAAGATTTAAAAATTCAATAATTCTCACATGTTATATATTTCCTTCCAAGAGTCCACTTAAAATTCTAAAATTCCATGCTTCCCTGATCTTACACATTTCTAAAACTTTCAGGACATAAGACATCATAAAGCAAGTATTTTTTAAAGTTAATTTGCTTGATATTCTAGAAGTTTGTGGTTCTAAGATTTTACTCATTAAATTTTCTAGAATTTTATGGTCCTGAGATTTTTATAAATAGAGGACCATAAGGCCATAAAGGGCTCTATTTTCAAAGATTTCTCTAAATCCAAAATTTTACCATTCTAAACTCCTATAATGCTAGAATTTTAGATTCTCTTGTTCTAATATTATAGAATTCTAGAATTCTAAGGTCGTATTGTTGATTCTCCTAAAATTCTAAAATAACATGGTTCTAGGGCTCTCACTCTCTTTTTTTCCCCTAAATATTTCATTTATTTATTTGACAGACAGAAACACAGCTAGAGAGGGAACACAAGCAAGGGGAATGAGAGAGGGAGAAGCAGGGAGCCCGATGTGGGGCTTGATCCCAGGACACCACGATCATGACCTGAGCTGAAGGCAAACGCTCAACAACCGAGCCACCCAGGTGCCCTTCTAGGGTTCTCCTGAGCAAATATACTAAGATTCTCTCCCTCTGAGATTCTAAGACTTGAGCTCAAGCCTCTTTGCAGAAATTATAGCAGGAAAGACATCTCTGAAGACAAATAACCACCTTCCCAGCACTTTGGCTCCCAGTATGACCAGCTCCATCCCAGAGCCTCCTGGGGTGGACCAGTGTTGTGCTGTATTCAGGCCAGGCTCTGGCATCCAATCCTGAAATAGAACTTGAAGGTCACTGGCTCTAGATGGCCAACTTCTCCACCATCCTCGTGCCGGGACATTAGAGGTTCCTCCTATGCACCAAGGCCTGGCACTCCAGGACCCATCAACCCCTCCCCCCAGACATGGAGGCAGTGACTAATTAAACAAAGTGGCCAACATCTGGTAGATGACAGGTCCTTGGGAGACTTGGACATGGGATCCATGAGCTGGGCTCAAGTTTGCTGACCTGATGGCTTCTTGCACCTGTTGTGGATGGATAGCTTGTTCTTCACTGCTTTTTCTACCTTTCCTATTTTGAAATTTTGCCTGGGGATGGTCTTTGTTGAAGGCCGATTTTCTTCCCCATCTACTTACAATTTATGGTCCTTCCAGATGGCTATCTTTGCTAGGGAACAGAGAGGAGAGAACAAAATCGTTGATCACCTTGGAGGAAGGAGAGAAGGCAAAGCTACGCATCCCCCTGATCCTTCCAGTTTCTTCTCACATGCCTTACAGATCTGGGGTTAGGCAGAGGTTTTTTTTAGTTGCAATACAGTCTGCCAATTAGGATCGCGTTTGGCTGCAGGTAACAGAAGTGCGACCACCATGGCTTAAGCAAGCAAGGGATTAATTTTTCACAGGGGATAAGAAATCCAGTGAAAAGCAAGGCATCTGCAATCCAGAGAAGAAAAGTGTGAGAGGGAAAAGAGCCTACTCCCTTGATGTCCCTCAAGCGCTGTCACTGATCTTGTTGCCTAAAAGTGGGTCACTGGGCCACTTAAAGCTGCAAAAACTCTAGGTAAGTATTTCAGTTAGTTCTGAAATGGCTGCCTCAAAAAAAAAAAAATAGGTCAGGATTCTGTTGATAAAGAAGAGAGGAAAAAATGGATACCCATAAGGGCCAGCAGCATATGCCATGCCAACCGAAAGTTAGGTAACTAAGAAATAAATGAAGAAATAAAACTAAATCCAAGTGTAACAGGTTTCAGGCATAGCTGGATCCAGGGGCTCAGAGAAGGTTGTCAGATATTGTGGTTACTCTTTGTGGCTCCAATCCTGGTGGCAAATGGCTTCCAGCAACTAAGGACTGCCATATTTATCAAGTTAGTAATCCCAGGAAAGGTGAACAGGTCTTTCCTGATAATTCTAACAGCGATAGAGTCGAATATCTATCTCTGGCTATTCCAATATGGCCGAGGACAGGGCCTCCAGTGGAAAATACACTCTGATTACCAGGCTGGGGCAGTGCCTCTCCCCTGGAGCTGTAGGGTGGGGTCATCTCCAGTGAAATCCTGTAAATGGAGACTGTAGGGGGCATGGCAGGAACAAGTGGAGAGGGATGTTGGGCAGGTAAGCCACCTACTTACCTTCTAGGCCGAGCACATGCTTTCTCTATTACTTTCATCCAGTGTCAACAGACGAGCAGCTAAGTTATTGAATCCTGATTCATGAGTCACAAGATTGGGGTTTTCATCGTTCATCAGATTTTTTTTTTTACTATTCTTGTATGATTTAAATCACATTGGGGACGCCTGGGTGACTGTGTTGAAATATTGACTCTTGATTCTCAGCTCAGGTCATGATCTCAGGGTCAAGCGAGCTGGAGCCCCGCCTGGGGCTCCATCCTGGGTATGGAGCCTACTTAAGATTCTCTCTCTCCCACTGCCCCTCCTCCACAACCCTGCCTGCCACTGCTTGCATATGTACACACTCTCTCAAAAAAATAAAGACATAAAGCTAAAGGGACTTCAGGAAAATCCCATAATTGTCAAGAGTGTGGGCTCTGAGGTCAGACATCCCAGGGTCTCCTATTTACCAGCTCTGTGACCTTGGGCAAGTCACTTCCCATTTAGAACCTCAGTTTCTCAAGTCTCCATAATCCCACATGTTCATAGAACAAATGCAAATGGGGGATGAATGAGATCATGGATGTAAAGTGTGTCGCTGCGTGCCTGGCCCATAGTGAGCCTTGGACACGTGGTGGCAATCCTCATCATTCTCCTTATCACTATTATTGCCTGCCTTGGGACCCTGCCCCAGGAAGAGTCCCATAGTATTATTGCCTGCCTTGGGACCCTGCCCCAGGAAGAGTCCCATAGAGCCACAAAGCATCATAATGATTAAAAACAAAGCCAATGCCAAAACTCAGTTTCCCCTGCCTACCCCTTGTCCTGCCCCCAACAACCATCTCCCTTCCCGGCTTCTGAGTTGGGCTAAGAGAAGTGTCCCTCCCTACTAGGAGCTTGGGGGACAGCATGCTGACCCCTTCTTTAAATTCATCTCCCTCACTGTTGCAGGGCCATCCCTGCTGGAAAAAAATGACTCTCACAAAAGATCCCTCAACAGCAATTATCTAAATGGGAGGCTGGGAGGGGGAGAACCATTTAGAATCCACTTCATTGCGGGATTAGCTAATTAATTAACGGTTTCACTGACAACTCGTCGGAGACGTGTGTGTTAAACAGGAACGCAGTGGGGCGTGATTTATAGACTCTGGCACCCCCATTCCTGGCCTCTCCAGCCAAGTTCCCTCCCTCCCTGCCACCCCATGTCCCCCACCGTCCTGCTTGCCCTCAGAGCAGGGAAACCTGGGGGGACCCTCTCCGGAGCTCCCTCTGGAGTTTGGGGTTGGGCCGAGAGGTGCCACGGACAGATGACAGAAGGGCGGCCAGGGAGGGGGTGGGCTGGGGCGACAGGGAGACAATGAAGAGATAACAAGGCAGCTGAGGCTCCAGGGGTGGCCGCATCTGCCCCTTGCCCCCAGCCCAGAGCCACTCCATCTGTGCCCATCCCGGCACGCAGGGCCCCGTAGGCACCTGCTGGGTGAGACTGCTCCCAGAGCTTTGCAGAGCCCGCCCACCCTATGCATGGAAAAGAGAGAGCCCAGAGACTTGGCTTTGACTCTTTCTTGTGGAGGGGGTTTTTGAGAGGACTTGCCCCCCCCCCACCGAAGGGCAGTGTGCAAAAGGGAGCAAGGGAGAAGCAGCCAGATGTGAGGATGAGGTACAATGCCTGCAGGGACATCCTGGGCTAGTTTCTCCACACACAGCACACCTGCATCGGACTCGTGGGGATGCCACATTTAAACGCAAAGGCTTGACCTCCCCCGAGCCGGTACCAACTCAACATCAGATCTGGATATGGGGTCCGGGTGTATGCACTTTTAACCCCATAATTCTGAATACCACAGAATCTTGAGTCTGACTTATAAACCTATTAAAGGAGAACCACAGATTCATTCCCCGCCATGAGCGCGGGCAAAGCCGAGGCTCGGTTCCCAGCTTGGGATTCTTTTTTGCTACCATGTATGTTCTCCAGTGGGCAGAGGAGAATGTGGGGGCCCCTTGAGGTGGCAAAGCAAATGTTCTGCATGCAGACAGAAGGACATTTTTCTGGAGAGAGGGTGTGGGGAGTGTCCACAGAATCTTAAAGTGGTTCGTGACCCCCAGAAGAGGTTAAGCGTTTCCAAATTAGCTTCTCTGAACTTCTATTTCCTTATCCGTGATTCCAGAAGAATCATCTCAGTCCTTCACACCATGGGCAAGTGTGAGCAAAACACCAGCAGAAGGATAAACGCTCTCCAGTGCAAGGCATGAAACCCCCCAAAGGGCTCCCTCCATCTGTCCTCCACCTCTCCTCTCTCACCAGCACCTCCACACTCAACCAGGGACCCCAATCCTGGGTCTAGAGGCTGGTTCTGGAGAAGGAGGAGGAGGGAAGCTTCCGCTGAGTCATGTCAGGGAGAATCTTTCTCCAAGGGGATGGAAATCACCCTGCCAAATGGAAAAAGAGGAAGGGGGCCCATGGCCTGTTGGGGCCCAAAATAGAAGCTTCTGCAAGAGGAGGCAGGGTTTTCATGTTGCACCATGTGGTAGGGATCATTGTCCCCATTTCATAGATGAGCGAACAGGCATTAGGACAATGCTAGCTAATAATGAAGCTCAGTAAATGTTTTCTGTATGTTTGTAAATAACCATCTGTATAGGATCTATGCATTGTGTGTGTAAAATGCCGTAAAATACATATTGTGAAACTAGCTCCCAGCACATAGCGAGGGCTCAGGAAATGGTAGTAGCATCGGTCCTGGCTGTGTATACGGAGAGCAGAGCCACTAAGGACCACGTCACCTTGGGCAGTCCTCACAGAGGCTCTGTAAGAAGTTGGGGAGTGAGTATAAGGCTCCCCACTGCACGGGAGTGGGGAAATAGAGAGAGGGTGGGTGACCCTCCCAGGGTGGCACAGTGGATTCTGGTGGAGCAGGATTTTCTCCCTGGGTGGAGGCGGGGGTGGCGGGTCAGAGCCTGTCTCCTCCGCTCGCAGGGGACCCACGGGGACCGGAGCCCACCAGCCTGCGGCTAAGGCCCGTAGGGCTCGAGCCTGCCCTCCCGCCTCGCGGGCACCCCCTTCAGGACTCCCGGAGCTGGTCGGGTGGCGAGAGCCGCGCTCGGAGTCTTCGGGCGGGGAGGCGGGCTCAGAGCCGGACAAGGGCGCGCCCCGGGTGGCACCGCACGTCCGGGCCAGGGGCGCGCCGTGACCTCCCCGCTCGCGGCCCCCGGCAGCTCTGAGTTCAAGGATGCGGAGAGGGCGACAGGGGGTTAAACCGGAGCGGCCCGCATCTGGGGCGCGGGGACCAGATTTCCCGTTCACACAGCGCACAATGGCCGCGCTCAAAGGCGCGCCGCTGGCATTGTTCGGCCCGGCGCCCGCGCGTCCCACCTCCGCGCGCGAATTAACCCCGTCACCCCGCCATTGTCGCCGCGCACTTCGGGGCGGCCACAAAGGCGCCAG